>VZRJ01013671.1:4040-289635 GCA_013397565.1 Ptilonorhynchus violaceus | reverse complement strand
GGGGGGGGGGGGGGGGGGGTGTCCCACCAGCACCTTCTCCCTTCCAGGTGGGATCCTGGGCACTGTGCAGGAAGTGGGGTGGAGATTCTCCATCCTCCCTGCTGAAGCCAGGATGTGCAAAGCAGGTGGGAGTGAGGGACTTCAGTGAGACCTCACAAGGACTGAATTACTGCAAGTCATGCAGGAAAAGCAGTGGTGGGTTCTGGACTGTGCTCCATAAGCCATTTATTCATTTTATGGTAGGTAAATATTGAGTTAAATACCACTAATGGAGAGGAAAGGAGCCCCAGACCCCTGGAACACCCAGATCCCTGCTCACCTTTACCTGCTGCAGGGCTGCTGGTGTGGGCAGGAATTTGCATTTATTTCACGGGCGCTGCACTGAAACAAAGAGCCCCGTGTAATCCATTTATCACAAACGACTCCAATTCCTATCTTAAGTAAGAGAGGAGTCAATTAACAAATGAAAACAGAGTGCCAAAACACTCTCTCCATTTAGATCACAAAAAGCTCTGTAGCAGCACAGCGTGAACGTTGTTTTCCTGGATGTGAGTTTGGAGATCACAGGGGAAAGTAACTCATTCTGGGATTCAAGCTTTGAAAATGGACTGTTATCTTCCTGATGATTTCCCCGCTTTTGTAACTCCATCACCAACATTTTCTGTCTTCACAGATTTGTCTGCCCAACAGATGTGACAGAAAGAAATATTAGCTTTACAAATGGGGATAAAAATGACATATACTGAAAGCTAAAGCCAGTTAATGAGAAAGGATTTTCCAAATGTCACTCACGCTGTTTCTGCATTCAGTTTATATTTCCAAGAAACTGGTATCTCTTTTCTTTCCATGAAAAGTCCATTTTCAACTTAAAACTTCCTTCCATCGACTTCTAACCAAATAATTATTAGTTTCCAAATTGATTTAATTTGTTAGTCAAATTACAGCTCAGCAAAAAAAGGAAACCACAAAAGTATTTATGGCTTTATTTAATCTTTATTAAGACTAACAAGGTTTGAGCAGAAATGATCTCTTGACAAAGCCATTAAGAGCAGAGACAAGATCACAGTCTGGAACGCGGCTGAAAGGGCACAGCGGAGAAGTCAAACGTTTGTCTTCTGGGAGACAGTCAGAGCCAGATTATGCTGGAATTAAAGAAAAATATAGCAACTGAAGGACCAATCCTGCAATGGTTTCATAATTATTCATTGCTTTTTAAAGAAAGGCAACAGATCTTAAAGGGGTTTTTGGCACTGTTATTGATGGCCACAAGCATTTCGAGGCACAGGGAAATTGTGCAAATCAGAATCACAGAAGGGTTTAGGTTGGAAGGGACCTTAAAGATCATCTCATTCCAAGCCCCTGCCATGGGCAGGGACACCTTCCACTAGCCCCGGTTGCTCCAAGCCCCGTCCAACCTGGCCTTGGACACTTCCAGGGATGGGGCAGCCACAGCTTCTCTGGGCAACCTGTGCCAGGGCCTCCCCACCCTCACAGGGAAGGATTTCTTCCTCATATCCCACCTAAACCTGCTCTCTGTCAGTGTGAAGCCACTCCCTGTGTGCTGTCACTCCAAGCTCAGGGCACAGGTTCAGTTTATCTTGATACCAGAGTGCAGCCTGTGGCTCTGCCAAGTGCCAGCAGCTCAGGGTCCCTGGGTGATGTGGGCACAGGCAGCTGAGGGGGGGCACATCTCCTTGTGTGGGCACCAGGAGAAGAACCTCACAATTCCCAGCAGATCTCCCCCCAGATCCATGTCTGACTGCGCTTTTGGAGCCACTGGGACAGAGGTGGCCAGGAAGCAAAGTGCCCCATTCCCAGTCCCCCCTGACTCCCTGGTTCCAGCATGCACAGCCTTGGCTCTGGCGCTTGGAGTGGCTGAGAGGAGCTGCCAGCCGGGGTCTGCAAGCACGGAAGATGTTCTTGCACTGCAGGGACTCCCCAGCCGTGCTCCCTTCCCCTGTCCCCAGGTTGCCCTGTGTGAATCTGGGAGGTGACTGGAGTGATGTCGTCAGCTGAAGGGCCATCAAAGCTGCTGGTGTGAGCGCACTGCCCGGCTCTGAGATGCCATCTGCTCAGCTCCTGTCTTCAGGGAGACATCAGCACAGCCTGAGGCTTCCCTGTGTCTGCCCTCGCTTCTCCTCTCTGCACACAAACACGGCCCTCGGGCATCTCTCTGCTGCCTAAGTGTAAAACGGACCCAAATCCAGGATAGGATTGGAATGGAAATCAAGCAAAAGCCTCCAATCATGTGAACCTCTGCTTCAAGTGACTCTGAATCTCCACAGAGCTCACAGAGCCTTGGCTCCTCTGCCTGACAGAATGACCAGCAGGTTATTGCCTTTCTCGTCACAGGAGCTCACCCTCTCTGCCAGCTCTGGCGCAGGCCAGTGAGGATGGGGAGCTTCATGGGAGCGTGTAAGGGCTCTGCAGGCCCACAGGGAGGGCTGGAGATGGGGAGGGATTTGGGAAAAGGCCAAGCATGAGCATGGGGGAAGGTTTGTGGCTCAGGCAGACGGGAGGTGAGCCCAGCCAGAGCAGCCCCTTGTGTGTCTGGCTCCTTTTCCCCCCTCGCTCTCTCTGCTGATTTTCACTCTGAAAGCTCCAGCTCTGCCAGCTCTTCAGCAGTCTAATCTTTTTTCCAGTCTCAGCTCTTGCCTACTAATGTGTTTCAGGCACAGAAATTTCATTAAGGCTGCTCTGATGTCCACAGGCTTTAGCCACGGACTTCATCGCTAAGTGGGTTTCATTCCAGCCAGTAAACAAATCACCCTCTGCTCCCTGGGAGGGGCTGCGGGTAGGGGAGGGGTACAGAGAAGGAAAAGAAGCAAAGAAAAGCCCTTTCCATCCATCCAGGGTGGATATGGAATAGCTACCCCTGTCCTCAGGAAAACAGATGCGCAGAGGTGAAGATGAACCACTCAGGAGCACATTTCACAGTGCTGGGGCTGTGTCAAACACAGCCAGGGAAGAGGCAGAACTGCTGCCCTGGAAGTGCTGCCTGTCCCAGCTGCCCTCAGAGACCCCCAGCCCCCTCTCCCCTCCCTGCCCTCAGCCCCGGTGCTGACCTGAATGTTTCATTTAATTGGAAACCTTTGGAAGCTCAGTTCTCCCGTTCAGCTTTGCCAAAGCCCTAATGTGGGGATTATTTAGCCATTAGCTCTGGCTCTCAGGTTTTTTCTGGATTAAGATTCCAACAAGCTACTTGTCTGATTACCCTCGGTGACAGGGATGGACCTGAGCAGCAGAGTTTTGAGCTGGAGCCAAACTTATTTCTCATTTGGGGATGTGGTTGAATTCTTCCATTCTGGCCCTTGTTCAGCCCCTCTGGCACCAAAAAACCAATCTGTAATTCCCATCAGTTGGATCATCTGCCTGGAAAAGGGAGCTCGGAAAAGAAATCTTCGCTGCCTGGGCACATCTCAGAGAGGATTCTATTTTCTCCCAGTGACAGAAAAATTCTTCCAAACACTCAGGGAGAATCCCAAAGAAGCAGGTGAATCTGCAGCTCCTATCACACAGCAACATCAAAGGTGTACACAGGCTTGTTCTCACCCATGGTCTTGGAGAAATCCTCCTTCCCTCTCTCAGAGCCTGCCCTGTATCATTAATTCAGGCGAGGACACTGCTGGCTTTGGTGGTTGTGGCTCTCTGCTGTGGCACAGCTTTTTTGTATGAGAAAGGAATACAAATAACGGCCTTGGAAACAATGGCAGGTTAGGCAGGGATCCCAAAGCAGACATGGGGTCAAAGGCAGAGGGATGCTGGGAAGGGAGCTGACAACAAAGATGGAGAGAGACTGTTTACAAGAGCCTGGAGTGATGGGACAAGGGGGAAGGGCTGCAGACTGAAGGAGGGCACATTTAGATTGGATATTAGGAAAAAATTCTTCCCTGTGAGGGTGGGGAGGCCCTGGCACAGGTTGCCCAGAGAAGCTGTGGCTGCCCCATCCCTGGAAGTGTCCAAGGCCAGGCTGGACAGGGCTTGGAGCAACCTGGGCTAGTGGAAGGTGTCCCTGCCCATGGCAGGGGGTGGAATGGGATGGGCTTTAATGTCCCTTCCAACCCAAACCATTCCGTGATTCTATGAAACTTCGTATTTCCTTCCTGCATGGATTCTCCTGATTCTGCTCCCAGAACAACGTTGACCACCACTAAAGCTACCTCTGAACCCTTTTAGAAAAACTCTTTAAACCTTCTCTAAATTTTTATTATTGTTATTCTGAATTTAAATCCAACCATAGTTTTCCAAACAGTCCTGGGCAAAAATAATCTTTTCCTTCCAGCAGAAGATCTGCTCCCACATGGGGTGTCCTCAGCAGAGCCTACAGAGCTCTGTGCATTCCCTGCATGGAGGGCCAGGGGTGACAGGGAGCACCTCATCTGAGGTTAATCAGAGCAGCATGCAACAAGAGGAGCAGCTGTCATCTCTTCCTCACCCTCAGCCACGGATCAATCAGATCAAAACATTTCCAGAGCGACTTTTTCGGGAAGGATTTTTGAAGCATTTTCTTTTCCTCTCAAACGCTCCCATTTAGAAAGGAAATATGTAAAACTGAAGCAAGTCCTGTAGGTTTGTAACAGAAATAAACCTCATTTTTCCCCTCTGAGAGGACATACATTTGGCAAGCCAGGCAGCTCATCTGCAAGAGACAGAAGCTTCCTAAACATCCAGAATGAAATTCTTTCAAAATTCAGACAGCACTAAGCCAGGGAATTCATTTTGCTCTTTGTTAAGATAATCCCAGTTGCATTTCCTCGAGGGCTGGAGTCACAGAGCCTTGTTCACGACCAGACGGTCCCAAAATGGATTTTTGGGATTGTTGGGAGCAGGACACTCCGCTGGGGCTGTGCTCCCTCCTGCAGGCAGGGGGTCCTGAGGTTTTTGCCTCTCTATCCCACTGGAGAGCCTGACAGCTGCTGGCTCTGAGATCAATCCCTCCTATTGCTCTAAGCCCTTAAATACAATTGCTGTGACCCTCCTTTTATCAGGAATGCCATGGGAATGCTGGATGCAGGGGCTCCACCGTGCCACAGCCCTGGCAGGGAGATAAGTGTGGGGTTTATTGACTGAGCTCTGTGGAGTACACAATGAAAACAAACAAAAAAATATCTCCTGTTGCATTTTTCCATCCAATTATAACTCAGTATCTGGGCCAGTTTGCTCTCTGATGTTTAGAGTTTATTATTTGTCCACATGATCTTTGCTTTGTCAGCCTGTCCTGTGGGCTGAGGGGAGCCTGGTGCTAATTTATAAACAATAAAGCAAATCACTCAGTTTAACTAAGACTCATTGTGTCTCCCTGGGGTAGCTGGTGGGGTGTAACACCCCTGCAGCCTTACAGCCTTGAGCTGCCTGCAGGTGCCGCTGGACTGATCACTCCCAGTTGGAAAACTTACAGGGAGTCTGGGAGTGCTGGGTTAGGGATCCCAGTAGCTGGCACTGGTCTCACTGGGAAGGAAAAGGGGCAGACAGTAGGGAGAGGATGCTGGAGCTGGCAAACCCATCAGGGAGGAGATGGGACCATCTCAAGCCTGAGGAGAGGCAGCAGCCCGGCTGGGATGTCCCTGGGCACTCCCCTTGGCATGGGAAGCAGAGAACCCTCCGTGTCCATCCAGCAGCTCTGGAGAACAGCAAATAAAACCCCTTGGGATACTCCCGCGCCTGATGCCTGTCACTTCAATAACGTTTGACCTTACACTGCAGTCCTTACACCGCAGCCCTGCTCCCTGGGGCCCGCAGGGCTCCATCCCTGCCCGGCTCTGCCTCGCTCTGCTCACTCCCAGCAGGATTTTGCCCGGCCGAGGATGCTCTGCCAGTGCCAGTCGCTGTCTGCAGGCAGGGGCCGTGCTGGCATTGATTCTTCCAGCTGCCAAAGCAGAGCACGGATTTCCCTTGAGACGCTTCCCCTCCACAGAGTCCCCTTTTCATGGAGTTAGGGCGATGGAAGGAGAGGAGGGATGGGGGAGAGAGGGAGGAAAGGGAAAGGAATGAGCGGAGCAGTGCTTGCTGCTGATGGGGAAGTGTCAGACAGGCTCTCCGGAGCTCTGCCTAATGTGACCTACTTCAGTCGTGTGCACAGAGGTATTTGTCTTGCAACAGTTCTCTTTGGGGACAACAAACCATGATCTCGAGTAGCTCCAGAGGAGGAACCTGCTTTCCAGAGGAGACTCCGGCTCTTGCTCTGTGTTCAGCAGGGAAGGGGGGAATCAAGGCTTGTCCTTGATGAACTGTGACCCCCCGTGCAGCACTGCTCAGCACCACAGTGACACTCACAGGGGTGCAGGAAATGCCTGGCCATGGTGGGATCCCAGGGCAGTGACATTTTTGAGTCACTGGAGTTGTAGAATCCACAGGCTGTGTGTGCATAAAGGTCTCATCTGCAGAGGGTCTGCCCAGTGACCTCAGATCTCTTCCCAGGCTAAGGAAAGGTGCAGACTCTGGGGTGGCTGGATCGGTGGAATGTTCTTCAGTGTTTCCAGCACTCTGGAGACCTGGACTCAGCTGGGATTTCAGCAACACCACTGTCTTTCTGTCCTCTCCCCAGAATACGCAGGGATAGCGAAGTGGTTTTTCCCCAACCCACAATTTTAGGGAGGTGTGAAGAGCACCCAGGACTACAGGGCTTGTATCTCAGCATGGGGAGCACTGTGGGGCTGCAGGGACACCAGTGGGAGTGTAGATGCTCCTCAGTCAGGCACAGACTCGTGGCAGATGTCCTGGATCCAGCAGGATATGAATCCCTCTAGCTGCCAAGTGATTCTGTCAGTGCCCCTGGCCAGAGATTTATTTTAGCCTTTTAATACTTTTTGCACAACGTTTTGTTACCCTTCTTCCTCTCTTCCTCTCTCTGTCTGTCTCCTTTTTTATTTTTTATTCTCTTTTCCTGGAGCACTTTGATGTGCTCTCTGAATAGAGCTCCACGCAGCAAATGGCAACAGCAGACTGATAAATTAGCCATGGATTGGAGCCTGGGATTAGCTCAGGCCAGTAATTTAACCTGATGCAGGAGCTGTTTGCGTTTGTTCTATTCATGCACCGATAGATGCAGCTATCCCAGGAATCTGACACTCGTGGGCACTGCCCTCTCCATAAAGCACCCCCGTGGCATCCCACAGTCACTTCCCATTTGTCTCACCCCGGGCCACGCTGGGTGAGCCGGCTCTGGCAAAACCTTTTTTGGGGGGGGGGAGGGGGGGCAGTGGGAAATGAAGTATTTACTTTTTGTTTTCACTTGCTGGCGGTGAAAGGATATTGATGTGGCGGAGATGGAACATTAAAATCAGAATTATGCCTGGGAATAAAAATAAAAAAAAAAAAGCCAGGCATAAATTAGCAGTGTTTGCTTCCTCCATGGTTTAGGGGAGGCTGCGTTACGCCGGTGCCATATAACACACCAGGGAGGTGTTTGGGAGCTGCTGGGCCATAAATCACAGGCAGCATTTACATGGACAGGAGGAAAGGCCACGTGGAGATGGATGGGTGTCCAAGGAGGGGACTGTCCGAGGGGCAGCCGTAAACACGTCAGGAAACGGGGCAGGAGGGGGCCATGGGGTCCGAGGATCGAAGGCTGAGTGCTGAGGGCAGAGGTGAACGCTCGAGGGGCAGTCAGGGAACGAGCTGACCTCCAATCCCATGGCTTTCCAGAAGCACAGTCTGTGGGATGACAGTCCTCCTTTGCCACACTTCAAGATTTCTAAATTACTTTTACGTCTTCCCCCTTGTGAAACAGCAAAATGTTGTAGCATTCATTTTTCACCAAAAAGGTCAAGTTTTCGATTCTGCTTTCTCCTTCTGACAGGAGCTGACCAGAAAACCCAAGGCTTACATGCTTTTACAGGATATCTTCATCCTATCCGAGGTGTTGATACAAAACCCTTTCCCTAAAATACTCTGCCAAAAACTCCCAGTGACGAGGTTCAGTGCCTTGTGCCAAAGCAGGGTGACAGTCTGTGATCCCGAGAGGTGCCAAATTCACCCCACAGGGGACAGGTGCCTTTTCTTCACCTCAGCCTGTCCGTGGGACTGCCTGGAGACGTTGCTGTGACTCCAAGGGCTCTGTTGAAGGAGCCCTCTTGACTTTAGCAGGATTATTTCAGGAACAATGTTGTGAAATCACTCTGAGCTTTCCACCCCTCCCGGAAATCACAGTTCAAATGTGCCTGCAGCCCAGGGAGAAAGTTCTGGTGTGACAGCAGCTTTTTTCCAGTGTTTCCCTGTGCTGTACACGCTGCCACTGAAAGGTTACTGATTTTTTTTGGCATAGTCACCATGCACTTCCTCACACTTCCAGTAACAAGGGAACAACAAGGGCATTTGCTCTTGAGTGAAGTGCTGCAGTCGTGCTCTTTAGAAAGAGGGCCTGAAAAAAAAAAAAGGAGTGTGATTCAAGTCAGGCTTAGGATCAATACACAGACTTGGGGTCAGGGCTGGAGTAGAACTGGGGGATGGAGAAGGCAGGAAAAGTCTCAAGGAGAAGGGATTCAAGGACAAGGACAGATGGTTCTTCAGAAGAAAAGGGAGGCTTTCATTGGCAGAGCTAGACTGGGTGGGTGGTGAGTGAAACAGGCTCAGGGCAGGGACAGCCAAGGAGCTCCGAGTCAGAACTGGAAGTGTTAATTCTGCTTGGAAAAAAGCTTAATCCTGGCAGCTGGCAGCCTGGAGGGTCTCAAACTCCAGCACAGCTCTTGGCTTGGAGGTTTCCCCCCCGCAGGACAGCAGCTCTCCCCTGCTGCAGGGGCAGCTGCCTGGGAACCTGTTCCAAGAGCAGGACAAGGCAGCCACCTCAGCACGGGATGTGCCACAGCTCCAGAGGGCCTGCCTCTGCACAGGGAAAGGCAGAAACTGCTCCAGAGAGTGACTAATTCATCAGTAAAACATTAATTGTCCTAATGACTCTGTTCATTAACCTCTGCAGTGAGAGGAACTGGTCCCTCTCCCACTCCTGAGAATTTTAGCCCCTTGCAGCTTCAGCGCTGGAGTCCCATTGCAGAAAAATAGGTACACGGACCTGTTAAAAATGGGGTTTTATGTGGCAAATACCCCACAGGCAAGAGCACACAGAGGGCTGAAATCCCACACAGGCACCAGTGCAACACCATTAATGTCAGCAGAGCCTCTGACTTCCCCAAACATCACTGACTCCAGGGGTGAACATCAGCCTTGCTCTCCAGCAATTGTGGTTGTGATTCTCCAATCCTACATGACCCCCAAAAAATTTCCCATCTTTTGGCCAGTAGAATATATGGATCAGTCCCACTGGGACTGCAAATAATATTCTGTTTAAGAGTTGGTGTGAAGAAAGGCTTAATTGTGTGCACAAACATTGCTTTGGCAAGGAATTCATGCTATGAAGGCACTTCACAGGTATGAGCTGACCCTGCAGTTGCCCCCGTGTTTGTAGGGGCCGGCATCTGTCAGACAGATCAGCTGTGGAGCTTGGAAAAGGATGGAAACTCCTCTTCTTCAAAGAGGCTCTGCTCCTGCTCCTGCCACTGGCTCTCAGCTCATCCCGTCTCCTCCCTGTGCCTGGGTTTGCTTCCATGCAGACTGCTTTATGACCTGTTAATTACAAGTGCTGCATGAGAGCTGAAAACCAACATTATTTCTGGGATGGAGCCCACCCCTGCCCTTGGGAGACACAATGGCTGCTCCTGAAGCCACCTCCTGATTAAATCCAGCTTCGTGGTGTGCTCAAGTCACGAACAAATGCAAACTGCAGCTCCAGGGGCCTCTGTAAGGCATTCCCAGGCGGGGCTCACACTTCCTACCTCACCCTTAGCTCCTCACACCTCTCTGTGAGCCTCTTCTAGGCTCTGCCAGTGCAGCAGGGTCTGTGTGATCCCTCCTCGTGCCTCAGCCTGGCTAGGGACACGCGGTGGGAGTCACCTTGCTGTGTGACCCCCGCACTCCTTCCTGGCACTGATGTCACCGTGGTGCCTCCTGCACCCTGTGTGTCCCCACTCTGCTCTCCTGGGCTGGATTCTCTCTGTGTCGAGTGCCAGCACCCCCTGGCACCCCTGCCTGCTTTGCTGTCGAGTTGCTGGAGCTGTGACAGATCTCTCCTAAGTGCTGGATCTGAACTGGATCCATCCTGGATTTGAGATGCTTTCCAGAAGCCTTAGCAGAGCCATTCCAGAGTCCAATAATTTTATTTTTAAAAAGCTTTCAATTTCTTTTGACAGGGCTGGAGTGTTTAAAGATGGCAAAGTGAAGGAGATAAATAGATTATTGATCGGACAGGCTTGTAATTCCTTAGTGAATTGGATTTAGCTCCTTCACCGAGATCAGGTCTCTGCCATAAATCTCCCGAGGAATCAATAGGCTGGAGAGTGCCCGGTGAGCAGGACCTTTGTTTGTTACCATGGCCACAGGAAGGGACTGGGAGCGGGTCTCCCGTGGAAGTGGAGGGCAGGAATGGGATCCACACGTTTCTGCTGAGGCAGCCTTGGCACGGGGTTGTCCTGGTGGCACCAGAGCATTCCCTGTCCTGCAGGGACCCACACACGTGGCCTGGCTCTGCCTTGTGGGGGCAATTCCATGTGCAATCAGGGCTGCCATGAGTTATCCTGGCTTTAAAGGGCAGTTCAGCTGCAGGGGCTGAGCTGGGAGGGTGGTCTGGCTTCCCGGGGGCAGGAGAGCCAGGCACAACAGGATGGAAAACTCCCCTCAGGTGCATGTGCTGTCCATTCCTCGTCACCCCCAGGCTCCTGTGTGCTCATCCTGCCTGGCTCCAGAGCCTTCCTGCTGGGCTGGGCAAGGATTCTAACCATGATTACGAAGACAGTGGGAGCTGTCAGCAGTTCAAAAAGCCAAAACCCCAAACTTCTGTCACCTCACTGACATAGCAACAGTGCCAGGGAATAAAAACTGGTGGCAGAGGGAATAAACCCTCCCTTCAGTCCCTCCCAAGGGTCTGTGTGTGCTCTGTGTCCCTGGCACCAGCACAGCATCCGTGGCTCCCGAGAGCTTTGGGACACAGAGGGCTTTGCTATTTGGAGTGGCAGGAATACACTTGGAGCCTGGGGGCCATGAGAGCCTTCATGGCCTGATATCTTGAGCTAATTGGAGATCTGTGTCTGAAGATTTGTGGGTATCCAGATCAATCCTCCTCCTGTTCTCTGTTCCTTCTCATCCTCATCAGCAAATTCAGAGCAGAGCAGAGCAGAGAGACAACTGTGGCTTTCCTGAAATCATTCATAATCAAGTTTATCAGCATTCACAGAAATGAACTTGAGCACAAACCTAGGAGAATATATAAATTCAGGCCTTCCAGACTAATTTTTTTCCAGTCAGGTGTAGTCTCTTCCAGTTCCCATCAACCCTGCTTTGCTCACACCGCTGAAATCTTCGGGTTGTCTGGGGCATTTCCCAGAAGTTCAACCACTCTGCAGAACCCCTGGAGCCTCAGGCCCTGACAAAGTGGCCTGGAAGGCTTCCAGAGCTGGACTTAGCTGGGAGGCTTCCAGTGCTTCCTGTTTCCAACTGAGCTGGCAAGAGACAAAATAGCTTTTTTCACTCTGTTTCATTCTCCTTCTGGTGCTGGCTACACCCCAAAAGGCAGAGACAATGAGAGGGAAAGGAGGGAGGAATCAGCTGCATCTCTTCAGTGCTGAGGAGAGACTCTGTGGGCCCTCAAGGTGGGATCCAGTACGGGGCACGTCGGAAAGGGAAGATACCCACACACCTTCTTCACTTGTAGAAATTGAGAGGAATTTTATTCAGAGCCAGTGACAAAAATTTGTTGGTTTCCCATCTTCCACGGAAAACCAATGTAGAAACTGCTTGTGGCATTTTTTAAAGAAAAAAAATATCCCCAGATATGTCATCAACAGCCCTTGAGGGGAAGGGACAGAGGGAGTTCTGCTGAAAAATTGCCTGGAAGCTTGAGTTGAACATTTAATAGATTTATTTTATTTTAGAACAACTGCAATCTGGGAAGAGATTTCGAGCCGAACAGATCTGTTTGCAAACTTTTTTATCTAGCCAGAAAATCCACCACCAACGAATCACATTTTCCATCGTAAAAACTTTCCGAAAACATAAGCTGCTCAACCAAGACTCATCCTGTTTGACCGTTCCCGGCAGCGAGCGATGCAGAAGGAGCTGAGCCGCCTACAGCTGCAAATCCCAAAGCCAGGCTGGTTTTGTCATGGTGTACAAACCCCAGAGCTGCTGTGGGGTGTGATCCAAGCGGGCGTCGCTCCCAGTCCTTCCAGCTGGGTGTGTCTGCATCCCCACATCCCGGCCTTGCTCAGGGGCAGAGCCAGCACCACTCAGGTTGCAAACTCTTCCTGATGGATCAGGAAAAGTCCATCTGGAGACGGACTCCAGAGCTGGATGGCTCCCTCCTGGAGTTAGGCAGGGTTTACAGAGTTATCCTGGGCTCCAGGAAGCTCTTTCCTAGCCCAGATTCCTGTATCAGCAGCAGTGAGGCGCATGGGGACAGTGCAAGAGCTGGCTGGGACCCGGGAGAAGCCAACAGGGAAGGGCCCAGCTGGGATCTCCTGCTGGCCCTGGGCGAGGGGGGTGGAGATGGAGATGTCCATGTGGGTTGTGTGCTCTGGCACAAAATTGAGGTTTATTAACATGAAGGGGAACTGTTCTGCCCTTCCAGGGTTAGTGGCCTTTCCTGAAGCAATGACTGAAGGGGCCAGAGGACTCCAAACCAGGCACTGGTGATCACCACAGGCTCTGCACGAGCTCCACACGGAATGTCAGTGTGCAGATACCTCTGGGACCTGCCTCTCTCGTGTTCCTGCAGTGGGGATCACCCGTGGGTGATAAGAGCTTGGAATGTGGAGTGTGCAGGATGGTGTTGGTGAAGGAAAAACTGTTCCCTGCTGGGCAGGGGGGGAAGAATGGAGCAACACAAGACCCTCTGCACTCTCCTGAGTGCTTTGTAAGCAGAGCTATGGACAGTGAGAGGCAGAGCTGCCAGCCTGGCCTTTCCCAGCTGGGATGATCCATTCCCAGTGCTCCATCTGAACCCATGCGCTGCCCAGCCCCACTATTCCCTCCCAACTACCACTCCTCAGCATGGGAGCCAAAGCAAACTTTTCCCTTGCTAGTGAGACATGCTTCCCATGGCTGGAGCACTCCTGGCTCTCCGGAGCTGCCATCCCTCCCCTCCTTTACACACCTTCATTTGTCAAGCACCACCCGAACACTTCCAGGGCTGCCTCTCCCTGGCACTCCAAAGCTCTGAAAAGGTCACCTGTCCAACAGGGAGAGGGGATGGAAATAAAACCGTGTTTTTCTCCTCTGTTCCAACATCCAGTGTGACACGGGAAGATGAACCAGCAGCCAGGAACCCTCTTGGGCTGTGCCTCTCCATGCTATGGATGCCTTATTTCTCCGTGGAAACAACAATCCGAGGGTGCATTTTAAACCCAAAGAGCCCAGATGCCCAGCTCATGGGTTACTTGGGGGATCTGGCCCATCCAGTACCACAGGTGAGCACACGGCAGGAAAAGAGGGCTCCTGAGATCTGTTCCTCCTGTGGATGCTGAGGATGCCGAGCTGTGAGAGTAATCCCAGTGACAGGGAGTAGCAGCTCCCTGCCTGCACCCAGGGCAGCAAACCCAGCCTGAACTGTTATCTCCATGTGCTGTCACAGCTCCAGGGACTGTGACCTTGCTTTGAAAGGTATTCAGTGTCTACGAGGAAGATACAGTCAAAACAATTCTCTTCCTCCAAAGTGAAACACGGCAGAAAGAGAAGGGAGGAGAAGGAGTGAGAGGAGACTGGGCAGATTCTCAGTGATGCTGGGGAGCAGCTCTCTGCTATTTTGAGTTGATGTCTGCTCGGGGCAGCTCTGGGGGCTGAGCTGGGCCCGGCTGCTCAGCTCTGGATGCTGAATCTGAACCCTCAGTGGGGAGGGCACAGCTGGAAGTGGATCAGGAGCCAGGGTTGGGGATGGATGTGGGCAGGCTGGTGGTGGTTCCGGCATTCCCCTCCCTCCTTGCCGGGACATCCCATTTACGGTGTGCGCAGTTCCCGTGTGGCACTGGGACAAAGCCTGTCCCCTGCAGCAGCTCCAGTGACAGCCTGCCAGTGCCCAGGGGGCTCAGGAAAGAAGAGGACAAGGGAAAAACATGAGTGAAGACAGGCCTGAGACACAAAGTCCAAAGACATCTGAAGTTTGTTTACAATCTTCTCCCTAAGATTCATCCATTCCTCCCTTAGCCGAGGAGTTCAGGGCTTCATTCCTCTTCTGTGTCTAGAACTGAGAAGAAATATTTTAACTTCTACCAAATATGAAACTGCAAGATGTCCATGTCCACAAGATCAAGAATCTCAATACTTTTGCTAAAGTACATAACTTTAAAACTTTAATCTTTAGCCTTTGTTAAAGGTGGAACAACGACATTTTGAACATTCAAATGTTCCTTTGAAAAGCTAATTACAAATATTCCAAAAATTTAAGACAAAAATTTAAATCAAACATAATAGGAGCAATGCTTTCCAGAAGAAGGGCAAAATTTGAGGTCAGCCACGTTGCAATGGGCTGAGAACCTGAGTAGAAGTGGAGAACACAAGGGGGAAACTGAGGTGCAGAGAAGCCACACAAAGACACAGAGGAGTCACTTCAGAGCCACAGTTCAGATTCCTGAGGAATAACTTCTGGAGCTGCTCCCTGCTGACTGGAACACTCCAAGGAGAAGCTGCTGCATCTGATGCCCCGTGCAAGACCTTCAGCAGGGCGTGACCTGCATTCCAAGGTGTGGGAATAACCTCTGGATTGGAGCAGCTCCGCGGTGACCCCAATCCCACAGGTTTGGCTGTGGCTGTTTCACCACTCTGTTCCCCCAGCCCCCTGTGCCAGGAACCCTGGGATGAGACCCTCAGGCGTTGACTCTGGGGGGAGCTGTTTGCCTGGGAATGGGAATGGGAACGGGACCCACCCTTTTCAGACACTGGTGCCATTTCACCCGATTTTTCTCAATTGCTGTGCCCAGTCTGCCATTTACCACCTTAGACACTGAAACCTGCCTCGCCCATGTGGTGCCTGTGGTCACTCTGCTGGTCATGGAGATTGGAAGAGCTGGACACACCACGATTTTAAAGATGGAAAGGAATCTGATGGATGTGTGAGTCCTTGACCGTTTTCCCTGAAGATAATTTGGATTAAGAAGCGAGGGAAGCCCTGGGGCTGCCTGGAGCCCCAGAGATGCCCACACAAGCTCCTTGAACAGTCTTGCAGACAATCCCAGGTCGAGGCAGGTGCACTGTTAGGACATCAAACTCCTCAGAGCCACTTTCCACCTGTACCAGAGCCCCTGAGGGTGGCTGAGAGGTGGAGTTCTCCTCCCTCTCTCCAAACTCGGTGTGCAGCTGGATGACCCATCTGGCCGCCATCCAGAACCGAGGTTTTTGGGATTCCCATCCCGAGCCCTGAAGCCTTTTCATCTGCCTTTAAATAGAACAGGGCTTGGAGGGAAACTGGAACTGGAACAAAGCTCCTTCCCCACTGTGGGGCCAGCGGGGTCGATGGAGAAGCAGCTGAGGGTGAAATCAATTAATTCATTCATTACAGAGCTACTGCAGTCACAAAGATATTTCAATTGTGCTTGCTGAGAGGTCCTCATGAGAGATACATCTCATTTTCAGAGAGGTCCCCGAGGGGAGAGCATAGGCAGACAATTTCATTCCTGCTGACTAGAGGGTAACACAGATGTTCTGAGGAAACTGTACCCTCTCCTCACCTCAAATTTCACTCCAGAACAGGCAAGAGTTTGAGTGAAATCAGACCCTGCTTCAACCTAGAGAGATTTGTGACAGAAAACCCCAAAAACCTGGGGAGAGAGGAGGTGCTGAATGCTATTTTCAAGGTTTACAGAACGAGAAAGTGAGGCTAGAAATACATTTCCCAGGGGCAGAAAAGTGCCATCAGGTTTCTGTTGCTGGGCAGGGTTTCCGAGATGGCTCAGCACTCCCAGGGAAACCTTCCAAGCCCCTTGATCGTGATTCCACCACAAACCACATGCTCTGGGCTTCAGACTTCTGCCCCAAATTCCTCCTGCTGGCCGGACGGGCACATCCTGCAGCTGGATTTGCCTCCATTCCCACGGTATGGCCTCCCTGTTCCGCACACACCCCTGTGCTGTCTGATCTTGTAAGGGAAATTTAATGATTTTAAATATAAATTTAGGTCATTTTTAAAAGAACTGTGCAGATCTGATCGCTGAACAGCTCTTATAACAAGGTATGGCGCTTTTTTCATGCACTTTTGTGCCCCAAACCAGAGAACAGGATGTCACTTGCTTAATCACAGCCGTGATTTCAAACCCTTTGCTCCTTGCAGAGAGATTTTTCAAGAGTCCTACAATCAGTATCTCCAAATCTTCTGAAGATACAGCTATTTATTGCAGGATTTGGCTGGGTAATGTTTCAGAGGAAAAAAAAAGTCATCCTGCCTGGATCTTCCATGTTAGGAAGAGAGAAAATGCACCTACTGACAGATGAATAGGCAAAAAGAGCCTGCAATTCTGGAGAAAAACCAGAGCTTTTCAATCACTTCTATCTACCTGACAGCAAAGTTCACCTGCAAAGCAAGGGCACAGTCTAAACACCTTCAGCATAATCCAAAAAAACCTGAATGAGCAGGGCTATGGACTAAAAGCACTAAAGTGCTGATGAATTTAGTCCATTCCTTTAATATATTGAGGATACAGATGGCACAAACAGTCCCTTCCCAGGCTGGGCTGAAGCCATGAGAGGAGCCATGGATCACAGGAGGGGAAGACTGAGATCCATGGAAGGTTCAGTGACAGCCAAGGAGCAGAGTAATAACTGCTTTTCCTTTCTTGTCTTTCCAAACAGGGATCATTCATAAAGCGGGATCAGCTCTCTCAGTTTTGAGGGAAGGTGGATGCATGGAAACACTGGGTTTGCAGTTCTGTGTAAAGAAAATTCCCATGCCTGATCCAACATAAGGTGAAACTTCATCAGGAGCTTAGTTAAGTGCTGGGGGATGTGAGCCATACCTGGAAAAATTGTTGGGCTTCTGAAGGGACAAAGACTTAGCAGAGTCTGGAAGTTTCACGTTTCCACGTCCCACATTTGATGCTTTTTTCATTTTTATTTTTTTCCCAAGCTCTGATACATACATAGAGATTTTTTTTTTTTCCTTCCATCCCTGTTTTCTGCACTCAGCCAAGAACCAAAAGTGCTAGGAACACTTCTGAGGGCTGTCTGCATAGCCAATTGTCCAATTTCACAGGCTCTAATGGCTTTGAGTGGGACTCGCACGTCCCTCTCTGTCTGCCGTGCTCCAACCCAGACACAGCTAATGACAGTGACACAAAGCCAAGCTAAGTGCCCAAAACAAACCCTTTGATATACAGGAGGCTGAAAGGGATCATTTTTTGCTATTTAAATTACCTTTTTTTTTTTTTAGATTTTCAAGATATTTTGTCCTTAATAGAACTACATTTTAGGGATAGAAGAAAAGACATCAAAAGTATGACACAGCCAGCTTTAGGGCTGATTTGGATTGGTCTTTATTGATGTATGTCTTTACATGAAGATCCCAGATGGTCACTTGCTCAGCTCACCAAGTTTGCAATATTCAGCAAGATAACTTTAGAAAAAAAGCCTTTCCCCTAAGCCCCCATCATCTGTAGCTCTCTCTGGACTGATATTTTGAGCTGTTCAGGCACTGGTGAATGCAGAGCCCCTCTGTGAGGGGAGGCTCATTACCTCACTGCCTTGTTGGACTTCTAATTTTCCAAAAATACACAGAAAAAAAACCCAAAAGAGCCAATTAACCAGAGAACCTGAGAAACAAGGGGGATGATTCTTCTGTTCCAAGCCCATCCTACACTCCCTGTGTCCTGCTGTGGGATCTGCCCGCATGGGAAGACAAGTGGGAACTGCCCCTGCAAGCCTCAATCTCTGTGTTTATTTAAGCAAAGCTTCAGCTGGCTGATGGGGATCAGTGGAAAATGAAGGATTCCACATGGCAGCACAGACATATCTCCCTGCTTCCTGGGGTTTTTTTTGTTTTCTGCAAGGAGAATGAAATCCCCAAAGTCTGCCTGGCTGCTACTGCTTTCAGGGGGTGGGCGGTTGCTCTGCTTAGTTCAACTCTGATGTTCTCAAACTCCAGAGAAAATGTATAATTAAATTAACCCGGAAAGGCCCTCTGATTCCAGCCTGTGGATCCGTTTTCTGGAGAGAGAGGGTTACAGAAGGACTTATTTTCTGTGTTCCTGCTACAAGATTTAAACCGTCTCTCCTGGTGGGATTGTGCTACGTCCCAAAATCCAGGCTAATGTTCATGACATATTCACTATGTGCTGCATTATCACTGCCTTGCTGGGCTGTGCAGCAGTGTAAACTACAGGAATATGAAATCTTTCTCTTCTCTTTATTCCCATTTTTAGCTGCCCCGATCCTTTACCATCTTCACTCTCTGCCCCTCTCTGGTTTGTATTTTACGGCAAAGCTGGGAGAGCAGTGGGTGGGTGCCTGTCACAGAGTCAGGGAGCACCAGGGGGAGGCCAGGTCCCTTTGGAACCCCAGGGCAGAGTGGTTGTTCCCTCTGGCAGGTTGTCCCTGGGGGCTGCAGCACAGCAGCCTCCAAGGATCAGATCCTGGGAGCTGGGGGAGTGTCCACGCTCCAGAGAGGAATGTCTGCAGAGGCAGCTCCGTGCCCTCATCGCTGTCAGTCCTGGGTTTTATGGGAATGAATTGTCCAGGCCAAACCCTACAGCTGGTGGCTAAACTTGGGAGTGTGGAACCTGCCAGCACCGAGATGGAGATGCAGGGAAACCAGTGGGTCACAGGGATAAATTCAGGAGAGATAAGAATGGGGAAATAACCAGAAAGGGAGAATTTTCCTAAGCATTTAAGAGAGTTTATCCTACACAGTTAGAACCATAGATGAGTTTGGGTTGGAAGGGACTGTTAAAGGTCATCCAGTCCCCCCTCCCTATTTAGGACTGCCCTGGCAAGGCAGGACAGTGGCAGTGCAATGGCTTGTTATGGGTTTTGCTTGCAACTTTTCCCATTGAAATATTCCGCTTTCCACTGCTTTTAATGGCCTGGGCTCTGGTGTGTGGTGCTGAACAGCTGGTGCAAGTCAGATCGTGCATGAACAGTTTCAGAGAAAGTGAGGCAGGGTACTGCTCCCGCCACCTCCACCTCAGAGATCATGCTCATCTTCTACCCATTAAAAGAAAAAACTGTGGTAAAAATAGCGTGAGATGATGTCATTAAAAATTATCATAATGCATCTGGAAAGAAAAACCATTGGGGATACCTGGGTGATCTTAAATCTGACACTTTTTATTTTATTTTTTTTTTTTAAATCCCTGATTTATTAATTTTAACCTGCTTCTAGCAGGAGTGAGGACGTGATTTGTATTAGCAGAGGTCTGGCTCAAACCTGAACAGTGTGTGAGTGTGGGAGGGAAGAGGAAGGAGAGGTGTGTGGTTATAGGGGATCATATCTTGGCCCTTTAGGTCACTGCAGTGTCAGGGGTGCACTGTGCCCTCCTCAAGATGGAAAGCAGAAGCCAAAAAGATCACCCAAAGATTCAGGCTCTGTGCCATCCCCCTAATCCCCCCCAAAATGCATGGAAGGACCAGCAGAAACGAGGACAGGATGTCCAGGCGATTTATATCCATCCTCTCCCCGATAACATCTCTGCTTCCTCAGGAAGGCCCCATTTCTGTGCTAAGAAATAGCCTGAGCTGGTGGCTGTGCAGCATCTTTCCCTCCTGACGAGCTGGGGCCAGTCCAAATGAGGATAATAAACGATAGGAGGAACAATCTAAGCGCCGCCATAAATAAGAATGCTGCGATTCCGCTGATGACTTATGGTGGCATTATAAATGATCAGAGCAAAGTCAGGAGGTCTCCTCACACCACCAGAGCCTCACGGTAGAATTATAGATCTAATTTAAGTGCGTTTTGGGGGTAAATTATTTATTAAAGTGTAAAGCTTATGGAGATGAATGTTCAGGTAGTCAGACTCCTGGACTAGGTGAGCATTCCTGGGCCTAATAATTACAGGTGGAATTTGCTCCTGGGCAAAAGGACTAGATTAAGATTTTAGCAGCATTTGAGGTATCCAAAAGCCCTGCAGGACACTCCTTGGCACAGGGCTGCAATCTCTAAACTCACAATGAAATGGGCTCCTTGTACAGGTGATCAACCCAGAGCACCCATTGCTCATAAATCCATTTTAATGATTAAACTGGGGTGAGAAGATGAGAGCAAGAAGAAACTTTTCTCAGGCTCATGAAAAAACCACAGGTTGTTGTGTTACAACTCAAGTGTTCCTGCATTTCAGCCCTGTAGAGGAGTCCTGGTGCTGGTGCTTTCACCTCTTCTTGCACATTTAATTCTAATTCCAGTCAGAACTTGCCACTGTGGCTAAACTAGGAAAGCATCACGGGACTGGTGGAGTCCCCATCCCTGGAGGTGTCCAAGGAACGCCTGGACGTGGCACTCAGTGCTCTGGGCTGGGTGAAAGGTGGGGATGGGGCACAGGCTGGACTTGATGGTCTTGGAGGACTTTTCCAACCTCGGTGATTCTGTGAAATTCCTTCTGCCACACATTCCTGGAGTAAAATCAAGCAACTCATTTAAGCCTCTCCAAAACACAAATAGACACTTTGAAATATCCGATCTGCAACGTGCAGGGACCTCTCCACCCCAGCCTGGCTGCTCTCCCTGTGCCCAGAGCCTGCAGATCCCACAAAGCAGAGCCACGGAGCCGTTTCCAGGCGTAACCCGGAGTCTGCTTTTGGCACGGGGAGCAGAGGAAGACTCAGCTTATAAATCCCTCCGAAGACTGAATTTTCTGGAGCCTTCTGCAACACAGAATCAGCCCGTGGAGCGGGAGGCTCAACGCTCTTGCACCACTGGGCTGCAGCAAGGATAATCAACACATTAAGGCGAGGCATTAAGATCCTGTGGTAATTAGGAGCCATATAAGTACCTCAGATATAGAATGAACCTACTAATAATGCATGAATGCAAAGCCTTAAGAAGTTTGCTTCATATAAAGCACCCAGCTCTTCGCTGGCTTAGCTCAATTCTCCAAAGCTGCAAATTCAGGCTGAAAATCTTAGGGGGATGTGCTCTTTCAGGGAGGGTTTTTTTTTTGTTTTTTTTTCCCCTCGTCATGCTTAAAATATTGCTGAGCCCAACTTTTTCCTCATAGGCAGTGTTTCTCCCATAGCTCCCAGCCAGAGTAGAAAATGTAGAAAGGCAGGGCAAAATGTATTTTGAAAAAAAAAAGGCATGTAAAATTAGGCAGAGAGCTTGGGGGAAGATTCTGATTAAGGGAGTGTATCTAATGGTCAGGCCAGGGAGATGGAATCAGTATTCCTGCCACTAATTCACTGCGTAACCTTGTGCTGTCGCTAAGCTTTTTTTGTGCTCTGTTTTCCTCGTCAGTAAAATGAGTATTATAATAGTTACCTTCCTGATAAGGGTTTCAGTTAATCAATTTCTAAAGCCCTTAAGTACAGAGAGACACGAGATATCATATCAACAAAGTCCAGCGTTTATCTGCGCCTGGATATTCCCTGAACTGCACCATCTGTAAAGGAATAGAACCTGAGCTGTCTGAAGCAGGAAAATTCCCATCGACTTTGATGAATAAACACTGTTTCTTGCAAATAATACCTGTGTGTTTTTGTCACGGGCAGGATCTGCTGCTTAAAAAAATGTGTTTGAAAAGCAAATTAAAAAGGTTTCAGGTGGGCTGGCAGAACGAAACTCCCCTGATGACTGAATTGCTTGCACAGTTTACCTGAGCTGCTCCTTCCAGTAACTTGAGTCAGTCTTTGTGCTGCCGCTGGTAGCAGGAGACAGAAAAGAAAGTGCTACCGTGGGTTTTGCTCAGAATTCTGAATTTTTGCCAGGGAAATGGGAGGAGGAAATAATGAATGTTTGACGGGTGTTTTTTCAAACAATAGAATACTAAATTATGGCCTGGGAAGGAAGATTCTTTCTTACAAGAGCCGACTAAGGAGCTTAGCAAAACTGAGGGGTGAAAAAGAGGAGGGGATTGTTGCACATAAGTAGATCAGGGTGTAGCAGCAGGGAAGGAAAAGAGCTATTAAATCAAAGGGACAATGCTGAAAGAACAAATGGGTGTAATAAACAGGCTATTAATAAATTCAGGTATTAATTAGAAGAATGCATTTAAATATCACAAAAGCTGGATTACAGCCAGCAGGCACGGGCAGTAAGGAGCCCACCTGGCTTTGGACTGGGCGGAGGAGAGGACCTGAATCCAGCCCCACCCCTTGCTCAAGCTTCAGCAAATCAATTGATTTAAGTATTTCACTGTGTTTCCCTCAGTTTGCTACATTTCCAGCAAAACGTAGAGGATAATCTTTCTTCAGGGTGCCTTTCTACACATATCATGGCAGATTTTCAATTGAGGAGGTAGCTGCACATCACCACTGCCTCATGCACATCTTCCTTCTGTCCCACTCTCTGCTCTGCACTCAAGCAGTTTTGCTGCCTTCCCTCACTTCTCTGCTGTTCGTGCCCAATCTTTATTTCCTCACCTTGCAGCCCAAACTCTTCCAGCCCTGTCACTCTTTGAGTCAGGACAAACAGCTGGAGCTGATGGTTACGAGCTTCCGCACAAGTAGAGCAGCTTGAATTTAAAATGTGTTTGTTTCCCTCCTTGCCCTGCTCACTTTGGGCTGTTGTGGCTTTCAGAGCACCGGCTCTCGGCCTGCACGAGTCCCAACAGCTCGACACTTCAATAATTTAAGTGATTTACGCTCCCCAAAGTGCACCCAAACAGATTTATTGTGAGTGTTTGTGACCTGTTCTTCTAAAGCACTTCTGTGACGTCTGTTCTTCATCGGAGTGCACCACCCAAGTCAGTTCTCAGTGGCAATAGGAAGGTAAGTGCTGTTTCTTGAAGTTTATCATGGGAGCCAAGCCATCAAGGTGGGCTTAAATTAAGGGTCTCTGTGTTCATTGGGGCTGCAGAATGTGCAGGTACGGTAAAAACAAAGCGCATTTTAAAAAAATTCTAATTTCTCCATGTGGAATTTCTGTCCCTCTATCAAGAAAATGAGCGTGCTACTCATGAGCTTCTGTCCTCTCCTAGGTTAGTATTGTTATTTATTTGTTTGTTTATTTATTCTCTGCCAGTTTGTCATGTGCCAGTACATCCCTTGGGATACACAAATCATCCTCTTTTTCCTGGGACCACTTGGCAAAGCTTCTGCTGCTCTGTGTTGGTTTATTCCCCTCAGTCCTGCTCTGCTCTCCTCCACGCCAAGGTGCCTGACCAATTCCAAGTGGCCTTACACACATACAAGTTTTGCTCTGCTGCCGGAAAATCTCTCTTCCACTTCTGACTTAAGAAGGTATCAAGTTCTCCCTCTGGATATGCCTCAGGGACTGTGGTGCCCCAGTAGGCAAGGAAAACATTTTTATAACTATTGTGGAACTGAGAAAATCTTTATCCAAGGCCATATGAAAGTTGGTAGAAGAGCCTGGTGCAAAACTGGTCCTCCAGGCTCTCTGCCCTGTGGGGCAGTCCTGAAGCTCTCCTTCCTTTTGAATTCGTACAAATTCCTGCCTGGGTCTGGGTTGCCTCAGTTCACTTTATCACATCTCAGTACTGTGCAGTCAAAATTCCCCTCTGTGCTTTCTTCCACCCTGTTCCTCACCATTTCCCTGCCTCACTGCACTGCTGGGCACTCAGCTTTCCCTGCTCTGCTTTGTCCATCACTCTGGAGCTCCTCTCCCTGCCTGAGGAGTCTGGAGCTCCTCTCCCTGTCGGAGGAGTCTGTCCTCTCGCGTTTGAACACACACCACTCATGTTAAGCAGCAAATCAATCCCGCATTCCCTGTCCTGATGGGTCATGTGGGAATCTCTCCGGAGCCCACAGTGAGGGCTGCAGCTTCCTCCTTGACCTGTGAATTCGCTCCTGCTGTGGGGACTGAGCACTGGTCCCTCAGCCACTAAAAGAAGATTTCAGCCTCATTTTTCACTGGCAGTGACCAGAATGACCAATCTGCTGCCTGCTGAGGAGCAAAAGGTCAGGCTGAGTCCACTTTGTGGCTACTTGTTTTTCTCCACAGTGACCAATTTCGGGCGGTAATAGAAGCATCAATAATGTCTCTGTCTTCTCTGACTGCTTCGTTTCTTCTTTTTTTTCCCCCTATTGATTGAAATATTGAAGCCTCCATTTGTTAGCCGGGCCTCTGCGAGGCAGGCTCTGGCACTCACAGCCATGTCCTCCCCAGGAGCAAGATGTGAGGAGCTGAGCTAATTTGGGATTGTGGAAGTGGTGGCCACAGAACCCAACTTGTGATCTGCTTGGCTTGGGCTCTTTTGGGGCTGAGTTTTTGGAGGAGTCACCTGGCAGCTGAAGTTGTGTTGTTGTGCTTGCAGGCTGAGAAGTACGAGGGAAAGACCCTCTCAGACCAAAGACCCTCTCCAAGGGCTCATCACTGTCCCAGTTCCTGCTGCCAGAGCTGCAGGAGAAGCTGAGAGCAAGAAGGAACCCTAAGGACAGGAGCTGTGTGACACGTGTGTCCCCAGAGCCACCCCAGCTGTGTCCCCGCTCAGGTCCATGCAGAGCATGGTCCATCCGGTAGGAATTCTGTGGAAACCAAGTCTTCCTTCCATCTTGATGGGGGAAAAAATCCCAAAGCCAACAACAACCACCAAGAAAACCCCAAACCACCAGAGAGCTTCATCAGAGTTTGTGCTTCTTCCCTGTGGCTGGGTCAGGCCTAACAACATCCCTCAGCCCTGAGCTTTGTCTGTTGAATTCACAGCTCCTTTTTCCCAGGATAAGTTAAAGTTCAGCTGTACTGTTCCACCCCCAGCCTGGGACTCATCATTTTTGAGCTGTCACCCCTGAGTCATCATTTCTCCTTGCACAGGGGACAAGGATGTGGAAGATGATACACTCAGTCTGGCTTCCAGCAGGCAGATCCTGTGTTGTGCAGAATCAGATCCTATTTCTCTCTCTTTTCCTGCTGAATAATTCCAATTTCTGCAGCATTTCATCCTCCAACATGCTGCAGAGCACCTTGTGACTGCCCCCACAGTAGTCCCACCCCATCACAGACCCTGATGGCATCTCATTGTCACTGGGGTCATGTTTGGAGTTGCTCAAAGACAAGTTTCCTACTTCTGTACTGACCTACTGCTCTGCAGACTCCATATCCCATCAGAATCCTCCTCTGGAATACAGCTACTGCTCCTTGCAAATGCTGATTGCTGCTGACAGCTGAAAACTTGATGGAATTTGGTGGTTTTCAACAAATCTGTTTCTGTGAGCACAGGCTTTTGACTGCAAGGGCTTTGTAGTTTAAAACTGCCAAAGTTAATTGATATTCAAGAGTGATTATTCAATGGTAATGCATTCATAAACAATGTCACTGCTTGTTTGAAAAATTAAAACATTAATTTAAATTAAACTGTAAACAAGGGAAAGATGTTGTGTGAGTAAGGATTGAGAAGGCCCTGCAGAGCATTTGACTGGAGTAATGTTGTGCCTATATCCATGTGGGACGTGTGCATTTTGAAATGAGGAGACTCAAAATCATCTCAGGCCCTATTTTCTACCTCTTCTCAAAGTCCTTCTTCTTTACTAAGAGGCCAAGATACTCACTGGTCACTGAGCCTTCAGAAACCTCTGTCAACAATCTTTTCCAGCAGACATCTCTCGTGACTGTGTCTGACTGGGACATTGCCCATCTGAGCTGGGATGTGATGGCCCTTCCACCCCGTGTAATTCTTGCTGTGATTAAAATCAACCCCCTGTGGCTGAAAAAAAAAAATACAACTGACCATTTTCACAATATTACCTATATCACTTCCAGCAGGAAAGGTTTCTTGGGTAGTGTGGCATTTGCTGAGACATTTCCCTGTCCTAATAAATCCCTGCTTTATAGATGGATGAGACAGGTTATAAGCCTGGGTCAATAAGGGAGGCTACAGCAGTTCACAGAGCAGTGAGTTAAAACCTGGGTGACCTGGGTTCAACATTCTGCACTGCTACAGATCTCTCTAATCTTGGATAAGTCACCTCTTCTCTTTGTTTTTTCCTGTAACTTTGGTCTGTCAACACTTTCTTGCTTCGTGGGATTTTCAGAGTATAAATACTCCAAAAGTGTGGAGGCACTCAAATGGAGGGGTAATGAGGGTCATCTAAATACCATATTTAGATAAGTAAGGATGATTATTTTCCATCTCCTTTATCCCTGCATGATAAAAATGTTTCCAGAAACCATTATATACAACACAGGACTGAGAGCAGCGGGAGAGTAATTCCCTGTGCTCAGCTACTTTTTATGTGAGGATGAGGTGTGTATTTGGTGGGGGGTGGTTATTTTATCACTGAGCCTTTTCTCTACACGTTGGTAAATAGGGAACATTTTGCACGAGTTTGTTCATCACACCACCCCAGTAATATTAGCAAGTAAAATATATAAAGTTATTTATGGCAAGGGAGAATCAAATCTCCTCTCAGGAATTATTGGCAATAGAAGAGGCAGAACGACTTTAATCCTGTCCAGCGCAGAGAATTCCCAGTGGTTTCAACATGCTGGTCTTTTGTTTTCCAGAAGTTTACCTTCGGTTCCCAGTGGATCACAGCAAACTTGATTTGGCAGAATCTGATCCCTGACAGTTCTTCTAACACAGCCTATCAGGTAGGAATCCTGGGGGTTTTTTTTCTTACGAGTGCAAAGCAACGGGATTGTTCCTTAAAATGGATGAGAAAACCTGACATGTCTAAATCAGTTTTCATTATATGGGAAAACATATTTATTATTTATTTGTAGAAAGAACATAAGAAGGACTCCTAGGCTCTATCTTTACATTTAGCAGCAAACGACCAATTTTAAGTTCCATCCTTTAATGCCTCAGTTTCCCACTGTTCCAAAAAGCATAATTAATTTTTAAGGCAAGATATGCCCTATCTATGCAGTGCTATATTCTATTATGCCCGGTATAACCATTAAATTATGTTTTTAAAGCAAACGATTTAAAGCTGATAGTAAGAAATACTTTCCTTACACAGCACATAATTAACACGTGGCACTCAATGCCACAGATGTTATTGAAGCCAAGAGCCTTGGAGGATTCACAAAAGGATTAGAGATTCGTATGAATAATGGGAAATTCTATTAGAGAAAATAAAAAATGGATGAGGCATGGAGGACGTCGTGCTTTGGGGTTACAAAGCAGCTGCTGGTTGGGGAGGGCTGGGACAGAGACGTGCTGGGTGCACAGGATATCCTGGGATGGTTTGCTCCAGGGTGTCTTGGGCAGTGCAGCAAACCTGGGATGCTGAAGGGATTGCTGGGATGCTGAAAGGATTTCTGGGCTGCCTGAACCTCTGCCGTCTTCCAGTGAGGCGGCTCCTGTCTAAAAGCAGCAACGGAAATAAAATCCAGAGCCACCTGTTGTGATATGGCAGCCCACAGTGCAGTGGAACTGGGATTTTTGGTGGAGCTTCCAACTGTTCCTGACTTTCCAGCTGCGCAGGGAGGTCTTGGGGGTACCAGAAGCTCCCAGGGCAGGTGGGGTGTCCCAGGCACCCCGACATGGTGTGCTGAAACCTGTCCCACCTTCCCCATGTGTAATCCCACAAAAACCCCACAGCTAAAAACCACAAAGGTGAATCACGCCCGCTTGCTCCTGTCCAGTCTCCACCTGTCTCCTTATCCAGGGCCTTCCACAGAAACCTTTGCAGAAGTCCTGGAGCCATTTAACAAACCCCTCAGGTAGCTGGCCATGTTTGCAGCTCCTGAGCAAGCAATTATGGTTCGTCCAAGGAAAGGCTCTCATTTGATCCAGCCTCAATTAACAGGGAAGGCATTGCCACATCTGCCCGCGGGTTCAGAAGTGTCCACAGTTCCACTCAGATTATTGCTGTATTTCTGCAGCCTTTGATAGACTAAGATTGATTACAAGGAATAAGAAAAAAGAGTGACCTTCCTCGGACTTTTCCAGTGGTATTTCCATTAGTATTTTATAATCACTGTTTAACAGGGAAATTGCTCTCTGGTTATTAATGTAAAAATTATCACCTTCTTTGACTAATAAAATCAATAAAGGCTCCTATCCTTTGAAAAAGCCAGAAACCTTCTCTCTGTTCATAATTAAACATTTCAACCTAATCTGGAGCAATAATAACCTTCAAAGTTTTAGAAAATTCCTAATAATAATATCTCACAGAACACCTTTACGCTCAGCAGGTTCCACAAACTGTGGCCCAGATTTGGAAAGCTTCTTTATTCATGGCTGGACTGGGATACACGTCAGTTTTCAAGGATGTTTTTTTGTGGAGTTTCATCATCAGTGGTAAACAAATCCCTATAGGATGTCTGAATGTTGCATTAGTGACACAATTAAAGGGCTGTTGTTTGTGGGTTGGCCGTGTGGCAGCCAGAGGATGTAAATTTTAATTCATGGTGCCTCTAGTAAGGCATTTGCCTCGCTCAGAGACCTCTGAGGAAATCATGGAATGGGTTGGGTGTGAAGGGACCTTAAAGCTCCTCTAGTTCCAAACCCCTGCCATGGTCAGGGACACCCTCCACCAGACCAGGTTGCTCAGAGCTCCATCCAGCCTGCCCTTGGACACTTCCAGTGTCCATCCACAGCTTCTCTAGGCAACCTGTTCCAGGGTCTCACCATTTTCACAGCAAAGAATTTTTTCCTGATATCAAATCTGAACGTGATCTTTGTCGGTTTGAAGCCATTCCAGCCATTCCCCTTGGCCTGTCACTCCAGGGCCTTGTAATAGTCTCTCTCTCCATCTTTCTTTAGGCTCCTTTCAGGCACTGGAAGGCCACAATTAAGTCACCCCCAAGCCTTCTCTTCCCCAGGCTGAACAAATGCATTTCTCTCAGCCTTTCCCCATAGAAGAGGAGCTCCATCTTTCTAATCAAGTTGTTGGCCTCCTCTGGACTCATTCCAACAGCTCCATGTCCTTCCTGTGCTGGGAACCCCAGAAAGGATCAGATTGTTGCAGATATCAAGCATTTATAATTAACTTCTACTAAAAAAATTTTTTTTTTCAAAATATTTTATTTTTTAAATACATGTTGGGACATAGTGGGCAGAAGCAGTTTTTGATGTCCCTTGCTCCAGCAGGGTTAACTGTGGATATTGAGGGTCAATGATGGTGCAGTCAGCGAGGGTGTGAGCACCAAATATCTCCTCAGCCCAGCTGGGTGTCAGCGTTAACTCGCACAGCGGCAGAAGTGGGATCAAAATTCCTAATCTCACACGGAGAGATACTGCTTCTGCCTCTCTAATTTCTCCTGTCCTTTCCTGGAGTTACATTTATCAGGATTACTCTCTCCTCAGACGAGTTATCTCTGTCAGGCTTGAATGGCTGCTCTCCCGGGCACCGAGAGACATCCGAGCTAATTAACCATCATCCTACGCTGCATGATGACGCGCGTCCACTGAGAACCTTCCATCCCAGGGGATCTCACGGAGCTCCACGGATCAAACAAACCTGCCTGTGCCAAGCCCAGGGATTACCTTCTCCCAGATGAGTGGCAGCCAGTTTGGAGCAGTCACCTGGCAGCACAGGAGCTGGCAGAGGAGGTGTGCTCCTGTTCAAGGCGAGGGGAAGGAGTGTCCTTATGGAATGATTAACTTGTCTAGGAAAATGATGTCTGCAGGGCTTTCATTTCTCATGTAGCTGCCACCAGGAGCCCTGTAACAGAGCAAGGAATACAGTTTAGGGATCCCCTTTCAGCAGTGCCCGTGTCTAGAATTCCTGCAGGTACCACGGGTGTGTGTCTCAGATTTCAAAATTCACCATTTTGATCTAACCTAACCCTTTCCTAGGCATAAGCATTTCCAAACATGGGTGTTTTCCTGTGAAAGAATGTCCTTTCAGTGCCTGTCCTTGAAACCTGTCAGGCATTCCCAAGGGATGACTGAGCTAATGCTGTACTGTTTTTATCCACGTTTAAGCCATTTCAATGGGAGATCTTAACTGGTGTTCTGTAGCCCTGAGTGCTGCTGTATGGACAAGTCCTCTGACTGCTTTAGGAAGCTGAGAAACATTTGTTTTGGAGTAAATCTTATCTTCAGAAATTCCAGGCATTCAGTTTTGTTTGGAGAGAGTTTTTGTTGGCTCTGGCTTTCAGCAATATCCTCAAATCCTGCAACAACCGAAATGCACATCTACATAATTGTAGAACAAAAACTGAACATTTCCAAGGCCTTTGTACCCCGTCCCTTTCTCCCTCTGTGGGTGAAGATGATAATTTGTGCACAGTATCAATAGATGAAAGGGCTGCCTAAACCCTGAGTGCTGCTGTGGACAGGGCTCCGTGGGTGTGAACCTGTTCAGCCCCACTGCAAAGGATGGAACTGTGCTCATTTCTACCTGCTATGGACTCGGCCCTTTCGTTTATTACTGTTATCATCCGAACCCGAGCTGCAGCTCTTCCCCGTGTTTACTCATCACTGACCTTATCACATTCCCTTTCATTTGCTTCCTATCTGAACAATTTACATTTCACCCCCTTGGAGCCTTTTTTTTTGGACCAGACTCCTTTCATCTCTCATCATAATGTTCAATAATGACATTTCCATTTGCTTTCCTTTTCATGAGGCTTCTTTTTGAAAACAGGATCTGACCTCTCTCTTTGTATTCTCCCATCAGCCAAGAATCACATTGTGCATGAATTTAATTGACTTATTACATCTTTTCAGAATGTGGTTACTTTGGGTTTGTGTGTGTTCTGTATGTTTGTTTGTTAATTTCTGGGTCTTTGAGAAGTAGATTATGCAATTTCCAGAGCTTATTTCCAATTACTATTGAATCTTTCAATTGAACTGAGTTTCATTGTGAGATGGAAAATAGAATGAACTGAGAATTCAACTGAAAACATGTCAGTATTGTTGATACATGTGTTAGTGCTATTATAGAATTTATCAGCTGATTTTCTCTTCTGGGGCTGTGTAGGGAGGGGAAACATCAAATAAACAAAAGCAAGTACAGGGTTTTTTCTTTCACTGAAAGAAATGTCTATATTACACTCAACAAAACCTTATTTGTCCTGTTTTGATGAACATGAAACCCACCTGATCCCATTCTTCAGTCCTCAGATGCAACAGAAAACTCCTATTTACTTCAAGAAATCTCCAGCATCCCTGTTATTTAATGACCTCCTGATGTGGTGGAAGCTGGCCCATCACTATTGATCCGGAGGGAATGAGATTGATTTTGCCTGCAGAGAATCTGGCCCATTAAGAGGAAAAGTGACATTGGTGCTGGTGGCACCTTGTGGCTCGTGCCAGCAGGGCCCTGCTGTGACACACAGCAGCACAGGGAAAGGACCAGTGGCTACAAAACCTATTTGAAATATTTGGATTGTATAAACAAATGTTGCTTTATTGCTGGGATCATGGCAAGGTGCAGTATTTCCCAGGAAGCAGAGCATGGAGAGCTCAGTGGAGCGTGGTCCCTCTCTCCTGGTGCTGCCTGGTGGCAGAGGGGTGATGGAACCACTGTGCCTGCTGTCTTTTTCTCTGATATTCCAGCAATTCTTGCATTTTTTTGCCTTTTTGAGCATTTCTGAGCACCAAACTAGCATTTTTATGGAAGTGACCACAATGACTCCAAGCTCCCATTCCTGGCTGGAAATACGGAGTCTGGCTGATTTTCCCTGTGTAGATTACTTAGCACGTACCAAGCACTGAATTTCATCTGTCATCACTCAATCCTTGTCTCACGAGTGTTCTGTGATTCTCTATAGTCAGGTTCACATTTGACTGCGCTCAGTTATTTTGTGTCTTCCACAAACTTCATCTTCTTGTTATGAACATTTTCCCAGCCCATTTATGAATATGTTTGTTCCTGGCTTTTTAAGCAGTTTAACAAGAAAACTTCTCTCATCCCAATAGCTTAGAGCTGCTTTGAGAGCTTTGGGACGTTACCACGAGAGGTTTGTTTTGTGTTTTAATTTCTGAGCACTGCATTGACTAAATCATCCTTATTGATATATTCCTTAATCACTTAGAAGAGCCTGGAATGATTTGTGAGAGATGACTTCACTCTACACTCGCTCTATTGACTCTTCCCAAAGAATGATGTGCCCATGTGTTCACTAATTCTGGTTGGTTTAATTTCTAATAATTTGGCCTGGTGACTGGGGCTGTGCCACCAGCTCCAGAGAGTGTTTGGGGTTTTTTTAAGGCTGGAGTTTTATTTGCCAGTTTTCCTTCTGCTTGGAGGTCAGGACGTGGCCAGAACGACTCTGCATGATACCAGCTAGGGAAGGACCAACATGGACTAGAAGCTCTTTATTTCTTTGAAATCTCACATTTTTCACAGTCTACTTTCTGTTCATCCTCATTTTTAGGTTTTGGGGACAACCCTTTCAGTTCCTATATGGGGATTTGCCGGGCAAAACTCGTATTTACGGAGTCTGAGCATGTTGGGATCATGTGAGGCTTTTTAAGGATAAGGTTTTGCCTGACAACTTGGAGTCTGAACAAGCAATACTTGTGCTGGAGGCTTCCTTCTGACAGGCAGAGCAGCAGAGCTGTGAGCAGCACGAGCTATAAGGGTCCTTCAAATCACAGACCTGCTTCACTCCCTCTTCTTCCTGAACCGTTTGTCCAGCAAACTCAAGAACCAAACAAACGTGGATTATCCTCCAGTTGAAGAGGATTTTACCTTTAGCTGGTATAAATCAGAACAGCTCCAGGGAAGGGTTGTTTTTTTTTTTTTTCCTGAGCTAAGGATCTGGCCACTTTCACACAGGCCGGTTATATCTGTGGATCAATAAAAAAAAAAATTGAAATAGTATTTTTTTTTTAAGTGACACAAATCCCACAGCTCTGTCAAAAAGCCTTGTAGCATTTCAGCAATCCCAGCCAGCCTTAAACTTGTGCTGTCCATCTGTCTTCAGGAGAAGTTTGTGTGTTTTTTATTGCTGGGTTTGTTTTAAGAATGGTTTCCTCAATAAAATGTCCTGGTGGATCAAGGTATGGTACAAACCCAAGCTGAAGTTCAGCCAGCTCAAATGGGTGTGACGATTTTTACGTCAGTAAAATTCTCACTTCTGACATTAATTGAGGAACAATTCTCTTGGTGGAGCAAAAGGTTGAAAATTGGCCCCACTCTTGTCCATCTTCTACAGGTTTGGTGGATGAAGTGGGGACTGCTGCCTGCAGAGCTGTCCTGCCCCTTTATACCAGTGGGTATTTCACTCCCAGTATTAAATAAGCTTTTATTTTCTTAATATATTATGGAGTCCTTAAATGAGAAGCCAAACCCTGCAAAATTGCTTTTCCCTCTGGGCCAGGATCAGCCTCCCCAGTCCTCCCTACCCAATTCTGCTTCTCTCTCAGCTGCTTTAAAGTCTCAGCACTCTGGAGTGGGGAGCCTTCAATATTTCCAGTGACATTTCCTTGGCCTCTGGTGATTTAATATTATTAACCCGCTGTGTTATTAAAGTGACAGGAGATGTCTCCCCTCCGCAGGTATATTTTTCTGAAAACTCATTTGAATTTTTATTACTTTATTTTGAGGGGCAGCTGGTGAAGCACAGGAGGGGCAGGGAGGGCAGAGGAGGGAAATGCACCTCGTTCTGGGGATGGAGATCTTCTCTGTATGAATATTACGTGTTCTGCTAGAGCTTGTTCCACCATAGTTTACTTCAGATTTCAGGGTATTCCTTAGTTGGAGCAGTCAAACTAGAGTATTTCCAAGAAAAATGTCTCTTTCCAGAAACTGCAGCCCATTTCAAAGGCATAACCTGGGGGTAAATGGGCTTTTATGCCCTTTGCAAATCCCACAAATTTTATGCTTTACCCACATCTTGGTCCGAGTCTGCTTAAGTTCCATCTTACAGTGGTTGCTACCGTAGGAAAAATCTAAACTGCATAGTGAAAAATCTATAAACTTAGGACAGTGTAGAAATAAAGCCAGATTTTCAGCCAGCATAAACCAGTGGCACTAAAATAATTGGAATGGAGTTGTATTAGATCCCTCTTGCTGCACACAGAGTCTACAGGGCTTGGTTTGCACAAATAAGAAGGGTAACTGATTTCAACCACTCAGGGAAAAAAAAGTAGCTCCATAATGAGATCTCTGTTTAAAGAAGGTCCATAAATTTTCAAGAATATGTTTTGAAGGTTTTGTTCACTTTTTTCTTTCTTCTCTTTTTTTTTTTTTTTTTTTTTTTTTTTTTTTTTTGTTGTGTGTAGTGTGGCTCGTTAAACATATGGGGAGAAAACTGTCAGTTATCAAGTGCTCTTTTCAATTCCAGAAGTGAAGAAAAGATGAGATCCTTTCTAGCCACTCATCCAGAAAAGCCAGGTTATTAGACCTCCATCAGCTACTGACACTGTTAGAACTTAATTTTGTCATGCTTTTTTGTCCTGCCTTTCCATACCCTGTCCAATTTTTATTAATTTATAACAATGTTTTAATTTTTAAGGAAATTTCAGCAAATTCCAACGTCTCCAAACTGTTCGTGAAACAGCCCCTTTGTGTTTTCCAACAGGTATTTGGTGCAGTGCTTTGTTCCAGGCCCATCTCTTTGCTTTGTTCATTAAATGATGTCTCTCTGAAAGGTTATTTGAAGATATTTCCTTTGTCTCTGGCTTATCAGCTCCTTTCCATCTGCCTGTCTCGGCAGCAGCGCATTGGTATTTCAGACAGCTCACTGAAAACTTTGCGAGGTAAGAAACGATATCCAATCCTGCCAGGGCTTCATTCTTAAACAAGGCATTCATGACTTTTCTGTCAGGCTCTAAAACCGGTTTTGCAACAAAACCCTCCCATTCAGGTTTATTTTTACCTTTTCCCTCTATATAATCTTCAAAATCACTTTAGAAAAATACTGTATCAAAAGCCGATATTAAACTCTCGAGTGCCTGGCGAATGATTTAAAGCAATGGCTCACACTGGGGTAAACCCCAGAGATTTCTTTTGTAAAGTTCCACCTACATAATCTCTTAGAGGTAGATTTTTAGAGCTTACTATTTGCTTTAGTCTGGAGACATTTCCTTGCTTTTATGGCTTATCTACTTGCTGTCCACCAGTTCTTTTAGATAGGAACGTTGCTGTTTTCCTACTCTTTCATCTTTTTCTCTTGCTTAGCAGTTCCCTTTGCTGACACCCACCCCGAGCACGAGCAGCTCACCTGCCCTGTAGCTGGCGGCCGGAGCAAAGTCTGGGATGGAACCTGGGAGGGAAGGGAAACCGTGCTGGGAAACGCAGGCTGGGCAAGGCTTGCTTCAAACTGGAGGTGAGTACATTTGGATTGCAGATTAGGAAAACATTGTTCCTTGTGAGGGTGGTGAGGCCCTGGCACAGGTTGCCCAGAGAAGCTGTGGCTGCCCCATCCCTGGAAGTGTCCAAGGCCGGGTTGGATGGAGCTTGGAGCAACCTGGGCTAGTGGAAGGTGTCCCTGCCCATGGCAGGGGATGGAACTGGATGAGCTTTAAAGTTCCTTTTAATCCAGGCCATTTTATGATGCCTGTAGGATTATAGAATAGCAGGACGGCCTGATAAAGTCTCCCTGCTAAAGTGTCACTGGATTGCCTTGCTGAGATCTCCTTTAATTGGGTACTCTAACATTCTGGCTTTGAAAGGACGTCTGGCAGAAATTGTCCTCTGTAACCTGTGTCACCCTCCCTGTCTGTCCTCTCTCCCACAGGGACTGAGTTGCTCCCCTCCCAAGCCTCCCTGGGCAGCCAGGACTCCAGCAGCATTCCAGACCCTTGTCCTCTCTGGCCTGCGGCAAACACCTCTCTATAATCCATGGGATAACTGGGAGTAAAACAAATGCCGTGTGGAGCCCCGCGGAGGAGCTGCAGCTGAACATCTGCGTGTTTCTACACGCAAGAACAAGCACAGGTTTTACAAACCTCACGAACCCGAATTGCCATTGCAGAGTTCTGCTCAAAACCACAAGTGCTGTTGGGGGGTTAGGGAGGGAGCACCAGCAGGATGGGCCATGGAAGTGTGCTGTGATATTTTCATTTATTAATAGGGATTGTTGATCTCTGGATCTCTGGATCCACATGGGAAAGTTTTACTGGCTCTCTCAGTAAATATAAAGCCCCCCTACCCTTTCATCTCAAATAAGGTTTTTATCCCCCAATGAAAACCCACAACGGTGTCTCTGCCTCCTGCATCAGTTTCTCCTGACTTATGCACAAACCCCTGTGTCTTTGCAGGGTGTTATCATTTATTGTCTCTGATTCAAGACTTCTCAGTCCTCTCCACCTCATTGCATGACTTGGTCCGTAGCTTGTCAGAAAAGAGGAAGAAGAGGGAGTGCTTAAAATGTATTCTTTTGTTTTGTTTGTGTTTAAGGTGAGGTTACAAAGTGCTTTGTGGTCTGTTTTGGTTTTTCCCAGTTTGATTTAAACTGCTTTTCTAGTGAAAAACCTGCCATTAAAACAGAGGTGCATTTCTAGCAGAGTAAGTAACGTCCATTAGGTGTTTATATCTTTAAAAATATTCTCCATTTAAATGAATGCCTTCTGTCTTTAGCGGGAAATTCTCATTTATTTTTAATGCCGAGTCCCTAAAAAGCCAGACTTTAAAAGGAACATGGGGTTGAGTGGAAGTAAAATGAGATGTGTTCTGTCTGAATCAGTCTGATGCAAACGTCAAGAAATCCCACAGCCAGTTCCAGACAGACCTGGACTATTCCATCCCACGTGCTCTCCGGGAAGCAGCTCCACTTGGTTTATATTTTCTTGTATTTCCTGGGCTGTGGGTGTGGGTGGCCCCGAGCCTGACCTGGTGGTACACAGACCCTGCTGGAAACCCTTCTTCTTCCTCTCTGATTTTCCTCAGAGCAGCAGTTCTGTGAGAGAAAACCTCCCTTGGGGACTGGGATGGATCCCATGGAGGCTTCCCAGGACCGGGAGCCCTCGCACCCCTGGTTGAGGGATTATTTTTCTGCTGGGTGTCCCTGAGTCACCCTTTGGGGGAAGAGCTGTGACCTTCTGGGTGCCCTGGTGAGAGCCTCCCCCGGGTGGGTGGTGCAGCTCTGGGACACGGTTCTGGTCCCTGTAGTAGCAACATCACCAGTGTGAACACCGAGCCTGTGACTCTTCCATGACACTGGCTGTCCCCGTGGTCACTCCCTGTTTGTCAGCTCTGGCCATTGCTTGGGTTGGGAATTAGTCTGAGTTTATCCATGTGAAGTTGTTTCCATGTCTGTCCATGACAATGAGTCCCTGCATAGCAAACCTTTCCTGGGCATGCAAAGGGAATTATTTCTCACCCCACCTCTTGCCCCAAATACCCAAATAACCTGCACAAAATTCAGCCACAGACAATGTGCATCCCCTTGTGTTGGTTTTACACCCTGACTCCTTCCACAGTTCCACACTAAAGGCCGGATTTCCATCTCGTTGTGGCTCTCCCACACCTCATTCCCAGCCCTGACCACAGACAAGCTGTTCCCTCCCTCACCACTCCATCCTGCACACACTTTGCCTGCTAACCCTTTATCCACACAGGTGCTGATTGTCTCCACCATCCCAGAAAACCTCCCCTATCCCGATTTCCCCCACATGCAGTGGGAAAATGCAGCCTCCCCATCACAACACTGCTAGCCCAGCACCAAACACAGCACCTGCAACCCCCCAGCCACACTTTCCTGCCTCTCCTGCTTCCCTCCACCAACTCCTCCAGCCTCCCAGACATCCCTGTGGCCCATTAGAGGGATGTGGGTGTCCAAGGGATGCTCCAGTCCCTTTTCCACCCCGTTGCTGTTACGTAAGGCTGGGTGCTGGGTGCGTGAGCCATCCCTGAGCACATAATGGATGCTGCATTTGCCTACGCTTACTGTACTCCCAGTCCCTACATCAGTGCTTTGTAAAGCCCTTTGGGATACTGGGAATGTGAAAGAGGCTATAAAAAACCCAAAGCCTATTCTATTCTAGAACAGTGCTTTTAAGTCCTTTTATCACAGAATGAGGCAAGGGTTGAATTGAGCCCAGAAATAGCAATTTAAAGTTTTCATGAAAGACTAGAACAGTGTATGTTTGGTATATTTTAACATAATCTGAGAACACTAAGTGCACTAAAAGCATTCCACTTGTTTGTGGGTGGGGAAGTGGAGAGGAGGGGGAGAAATGTAAGTGCTTGTTTTTCTTTGGGATTTGGTTTATTACAGAACCTGACAGAGATCTACCAGGATAACAAAAGGGAGGGTTGGAAAAACACCCTCCCGAAGGTCTCTGATTGTGTGAATTCTGGAAAATAACGGCCTGTTTCTGTTGTTTGGCCATGCAGAGTTATTTGGGATATGATCTGGAAGAACATAAGGAGAAAGATTCAAGTTACAATGACCCATAGCAAAGTTGTAAGGTTTGAGTTAAACACAGTCGCTGGCAGGACTGGCAAAGCTGTGGATTCCTGCAGGTTCCATGGGTTTAACCAGGGCCTTGGGATCTAAGGGCAGGCAGGAGAAGATGGCACTGGAAAAAATAAGAGCAGGCATCAGCCAATTCAGAATTCAGGCAGTTGCCTCCAGCACTGCAGGGGATCCAGGAAAAAAAAGAAAAGGGGATCTGGAGTGTCTGGATTATGTGTCCCAGACCCTTTCATGTCTCCTCACTGGTCATCCCAGGTCAGCTCTCCATATGGACAACAGAGCAGCCCCCACCATGGCTGGATATTTTACTGAATGGACCTGTCAGACCAATCCAAGCAGAGCCTGGAAGTCCCCACTTCATCAAACTTCATTGCACCGACACATTTTGGCAAGATTGTATGTTGTGTATTAATTTGGGGTTCTTTCCTAGAGGTATTGCAGAGTACCCACTGTAAATATATTTATATATCAAAATTTCCCAGGGAGAAAATGCTTGTGGTAAAGCCCCATTAATTAGTTCTTGCTGAACTCACCAAGTTTAGTCAGTTTTTAATCTGTTTAGTGTATTTTCTATTAGTGTGGCCCTAACTTTTAAAATCAAAACATTTTATGATACTGAGTCACAAGCTTTGCTGAAGCCAAGCCCATCAATGTGATTATCAGTCCAACTTGGAATGTCCCCAAATAATTAAATCAGGCTTATTTGATAAAACCTATTTTCCATAAAATCATGTTGACAGTCATTAATTCTATTCCTATCCCTTAATTCTTTATTAATTGGTTCCTCTATTAGCTCTTCCATTATTTTCACCGCATTTATGTCAGGATAAATTAGCAATCCAGAGTAACCAGTAATCCCATACAGTGGTTTTATTTTTAATGTCACACTGTTATCAGAGCATCCTGTTACCTGTAACTCTCATATTATTTATGATTTTATTTGTATTTATGGGTTAGATATCTTCCAAACTGGCTCTTGATTTTGGTTTAAAGTCTTCAGACGGGTCTATAGCAGTTGTTGTTCATCTACTGGTGAATTTAAACAACCTCCTCACCTTCCCTGCCACTCAGAGCTCTGGGCTGGTGACAAGGTGGGGATGGGTCACAGGTCGGACTCCATGGTCTTGGGGGTCTTTTCCAACCCTAATGATTCTGTGATCTTCACACTTTGAATTACAGATCAACCTGAAGCTCACTCCAGGCATCCTCTAAAACCTTTCCTCAGAGCCCTCTCTTTACACTGCAGTTTACAAACTGATATTGAATAGAATTCCCCTTTTTCCGTTGTTATTAACAGTTTGTCATCCCTGCTTTACCATCCCTGGCTGATGTACATTGGAACAGGCTGGTACATTTGTCAGGGTTTGCTTTATCCATTACATACTTTAAAAACTCTCTATATTTTCTTTGGCTCTGCCAAAGATGGATTTTCCCCTGATGTATTTGGTCTATATTAAAACATGTTATGTTTAAAAGGGCCAATAGGCAGTTAATTTCAGATGTGGATTCCTGCTTTCATATAACAGTAATCATCATCATCATAAAAATATGGGGAAATAGCACTTATGTATTTTTATTTCCCTTGTCACTGCAGGTCCCTGTACAATATTGTTCAATACTATTATCTTGGTTAATTTTTAATGTCACAAGCACTGGAGTTTCTACTGTTTCTCCACAGAGATATGTCCAGGGTCTAATAATATTCCTTTTCCATTTTTTTTCCCCAAATGATGACCTTACATTTTTACTCCAGTGAAGTTTTGCCACATCTACACTGTTGTAATTGAGGGCAGAACTTGGCCCTTTGACATCAATGGAATTATAGTAGAGATGAATCTATTCCACTTAGAGCATAAAATCTTTCCTTGTAAATCAATCCCTGCAGTCCCTAAATCATCTCCGAAGATGTTCTTTGAGTTCCCTCCAAGCTGTCAATACGTTGTTGATGCTGAGATACTCAGAACTGACTGAATGTTTGTCTCATTGAGCCCAGAGGGAGGAAAAAAAAAATGACCTCACTTGACAAGAATTTATATATATCCTAAATAACCCTGTTCTCCTGTTATTTGCTGCCATATTAACCTGATGTGCTAATGGGTGATTTATTCTTATCCTCTCTGAATAATTCACTTCCTGAATGGCTGCAGTTCAGGTGGTTTGTGTTGGTCGCTGTTGTTGTGCAGCTGAGATGTTGCTGCCTCTCCTCATTCCAGGCCGACCAGCTGCTTGACTATTTTTGCACTTGGGCTTTTTGCTGATTTTTCACCTTAGACAAATAACCTTCCCTTTCTGGTTTCACCTCCAAAACGAAGCTGATAACATGGCCAGGCTGCACTTTCCAATTATGGCTTAGAATGTTTGCGTTTTTAAAGGATGTTTGGGCCTCCCCGCGGGCAGTATTACAGCTCTAGTTACTTCCCAGTGCTCTCAGAGCCAATCCAAAGTGTATTTAAGTATATAATGACAGTTTAATTGATCTGGTCTTTCAGTGCCTTTGCCACCACGTGCCTCTCCCCTTGTGGGCACATGGGGCAGTGGCTGGGACAGAGTTAATTTTCTTCTTACTAGCTGGTTCAGTGCCATGTTTTGGATATAAAATTAGAAGAATATTGATAACAAACTGATGGTTTGGTTGCTGTTGGTTCCCTAAGTCCAGGACTTTTCAGTGTTTCATGCTCTGCCAGTGAGGAGATGCACAAGGAGTTGGGAGGGAGAATGGCCAGGACAGCTGACCCAAACTGTCCAAAGGGTTATTCCACACCACAGAACTTCTTGCCAAGTAGAGAAACTGAGGGAAAGTGGCTGGAAGGGGCTGATCACTGCTCAGGGGTGGGATTGGCATGAGGCAGGGGGTGGTGAGCAGTTGTGTTGTGCAGCACCTGGTTTTCTTGGGGTTTATTCCTCTCTTTCTCTCTCCTTTTTATTATTATTATTATTATTATTATTATTATTGTTATTATTGTTATTATTGTTAATATTATTACTACCAGTAGTATCATTAGTATTATTATATTCTTTCGCTCTGTTTCAATTATTAAACTGTTCTTGTTTTAACCCACGAGTTTTTACTTTTTTCCAATTCTCCCCATCCCACCGTGGCAGGAGGGGATGGAGTGAGCAGCTCCATGGTATTTTGTTGCCAGCTGGGGTTAAACCAGTACAGGGCCAAATCCTTGTGGTGTAAATCAGCACACATCTTTTAACACTGGCTGAGGAACTCTCTGGATCAATGACTCATTAGCTGCAAGCCTGGTTTAAAGGGTGAGATTATCTTTTTTTTCTATTATTTTAACATTTCCATGATTTTTCCATGTTTTCCCTCCTACCTGAGAGCCTTGCCTGGATGAGTCCAGCCCCAGACCATCTCTCCTTGGCTGGCTAAGTCAGACAGTTTTATTCCTGCTGCTCGTGGTCTTTTTTTTAAGCTGAGTGCCAGAAAGCACCGAGGTGAGCAAGGCGAAGGGGCTGCGGAGAGGGAGCGGTGAAACGGAGGAAAATTCTGGGACTTCTCTTCGAAAGAGCAGTGCTGAAGGTTAAGCTGGAGCCAGCTGGCCCCGCTGGCTGGCACTGCTGATAGACAGAACCTTTATCAAGTGTCAGCAGAGACGTGTGACATTTCTCAGCGTGGAAGGGCGGATGCAGCAGCACTGACAGAGTTATTCAGCACACGCCATCTCCGCTGCGCTGAGCTCCCCTAATGACACCGTTCCTCCCCGAGAGCGGGACAGCTCTTCCTCCTCCTCCTCCTCCTCATCTCTGCTTCTCCCTCAGCTTCCTTTTGCTTGCTTTCCATTTTTTTTTTCTTTCCCATTCCCTGTCGCTCTGTCCATTTTCCTTTCATGCCTGTTTTTTCTGCTCCTCTCCCCCTTTTCCCCTGCCTTTCCTCCCGCCGTGTCTCTGCCCCCAAGGCCCAGGACAGCCCCACCAAACCCTGCACCCTGGGGCGGGCACGGTGTGACTGCAGAAGAAAAACTTCCACACTTGGCTCATAAAAGAGTTCCGATCACTTCAGGTCACAGGGAAGTTACCTTTCAGCTGCTGCTCGTGAAATTCAGGCTAAAAGGCTGGAACTGCTTCGTCAACGGAGCTAAACCCTTTTCCAGGTACATTAGGGCCGGGAGCGGACACATCGCTGGCTGCTCAATGGGAACAAAAGAGATGTGAGGCGCTGCAATTAAGTGATTATGCAAATCTGAACAGGGATTTTGTTTTAAAGTATTTTCCAGCATGAACACGACGTGATTGCAGGAGACGTGTGAGCCATCCCCGCAGCCAAGGAGCACGGACAGGCTGCCCCTGCGGAATGCACACCTGGGAATAAGTGAGCCAGTCACTGGATGTCACCATTGAGCTGCAGAAATGTGGCTCCACGTTCATTATTCATCTGCTTTTAAAAGTACGAGTTGTTAAGGGAAGGCTCTGTCCCTGGCAGCCCTTGGGTGAGTCAGCACCTTGCTGCGGACCAGACCTTTTCCCGGGACTGATGCCTTGCCCCTGAGTGGATGGAGTCAAGGAGCCCATCCTCAGAGGGAGCAGAGTGACCAGGGACCACCGAATATTGTCAGCTGAGTTTGGTGGTGTTGGGATGAACGTCCTGAGAACACAATGACTCCGAGCCTGGCAGAACTGTTCCCATCTCTGCAGCATTTACACAGTGCCCGGGGTGCTGTGGGAAGGTGGGTGCTCCACAAAGGAAATATTCATGGAAATCATTCTGGTGAGACCCCACCCGCAGGGCTCACCCAGGCCTGGGGTCCCAGCGCAGGAAGGACACGGAGCTGCTGGAGCAGGTCCAGAGAGGGTCACCAAGTTGGTCAGAGAGATGGAGCAGCTCTGCTGTGAGAAAAGGCTGGAAGAATTGGGATTGTTCAGCCTGGAGAAGGGAAGGCTTTGGGGTGACCTCATTGTGGCCTTCCAGTTCTTGAAGGGGCTACAAGAAAGATGGAGAGAGACTCAGTGACAGGACAAGGGGGAATGGCTTCAGATTGAAAGAGAGGAGGTTTAGGTTAGAGATTAGGAAGAAATTGTTCCCTGTGAGGGTGGGGAGGTCCTGGCACAGGTTGCCCAGAGAAGCTGTGGCTGCCCCATCCCTGGAAGTGTCCAAGGCCAGGTTGGATGTAGCTCTGAGCAACCTGGGATAGTGGGAGGTGTCCCTGCCCAAGGCAGGAGGGTTGGATCTGGATGATCTTTAAGGTCCTTTCCAAACTCTTCTAGGATTCTATGATATCAGTATTGTACAAAATCCCTTGAGGATCAAAGAGCCGAGACCAGAATTGCCCAACTGGACACTCAGAAGGTACCAGCACCAGAAGGATTTGGTGACCTACTCCATAACTACTGTCCTGAGAGTGAGAGCTCCAAACAGAAGGAAAACAGAATAATTTTCACTTAACTGGAAATGTTCAGTTGTTTCAAGTCTCTTAGGCTGTTATGTAGGAAATTATCTCTGATGATCCAATTAGTAGAATGGAATAGGGATCTGCATGGGACTGAGAATGTACTCAGAGCATAGATTAAAAGAAAATTGTATATATCTATTAAAAAAAAAAAAAAAGGGAAAAAGAAGGGGGTGGAGGGAAGAGGAAAAAAGCCAAAGAAAAGAGAGAGTCCTTCTCAGACAGATTCTCTCTCAAGAGATCATAGAATCTCCTGAGTTGGAAGGGACCCACAAGGATCACCAAGTTCAGCTCCTGGCCCTGCATGGGACACCCCAACAACCCCACCCTTTGCCTGAGAGAAAAACCATCCAAGCACTGAGGTGCTGATTTGGTCATTCCCAAACAAAAAATGGACAGAGTTCATGGGATTGCTGAACCCACCTGGCAAGTTTTTGGTGAGTCTTAGTGTAAGTAGCTCACTTGTTACACACAAGTCTGGACACACTCTCGGGCCAAACACTCTGGAAGTGAAGTTCCAGTGGAACTGTGTTAAATAGCTGTTATTTTTGTGCGGTATTGGCCATTCTCTGGGAGCACAAGGCTGTGCTGTTTGGAGAAAATCCATTTCAGTGCTGGAGAAGGCATCGAGAGGAGGGGCTGAGCAGAGCAGGGTGCAGGAGAGCAGAACTCTGACAGCAAACGGGAGGAGGAAGAGAAGGGACAGGGAGCACTAATTTAGCGCAAAATCAAGATGTTGAGAACCCGATTAATTGAGGTACCCAGAGAGCTGGAGGAATAGGAAATCTTTAATTGCCTGTACACCAATGTGAAGATTCTGGGTAGTAAAGGAGGAATAGGGATTGCTCACATAAGAGCATAAATTCGACCTACTTTGGTGCTCCTGAAGCCTGACGGGAAGATTTGCACGAGTGGAATGTTAAAAGCACTGGCTACGATGTCTTTAGGAAGCAAAACCAGGCAAATAAAAGTAGGAGGACAATATTGTTATGTCAAAAATGGCACTGCATGTTTCTGGATCTCTGAGAACTCGGAAGCCACTGATTTGAATTAATATTCTCACAAATAAAAGCCAAATCAGGTCCTTTCTGCCCTCCATTGCAGACCAGAGAGAGACTTGATTTCTTTACACGCCTCTCTGTTATAGGTAGGAAGGAAAAGACTTTCATCTGCATGGCCTATAAAGGAGATCTCAAGCTGCCAGAACTAAAATATGCTGGAGTTTTTTTCAAAAATGAAGATGACAATTTCCCAAAATATTGGATAAAAGTGTTTTATCCACCAGGAGGATAGTGCTAGACCTCATCCTCTTGACAGATAAAGAGAATTCAGTCGCAGAATTAAAAGTCAGAGAGCTGTTGGGATGCAAGTGGCATAGACTTGATTGCACTTGCCACATGCAAATGGAATAACATCCAAACCACACGGATACACTCGTACACAGAGCTGATTTCACAAAGATGAAAGCTATTATGAACCCAATCGTTTGGGTAAAAGGATTTAGAGGGGAAAAAAAAGTAAATACCTGGGAACTCTCTGGCAGCGTTTTCTATGCTTCAAAAATGCTGTGAGCATTAGCAAGGGAAAAAGAATTTTTAAAAGCCAAATCAAACAAAAGACATGCTTGAGGAAAAGCTCGCCTGATGTTTAGAGGACAATCGAGAATGTAAGATGTGACCTAGAAAACAAGTGCAGGTACCAGATCGGAGCCTCTGTGCTCAGGTTTGCTGCAGGTGTGAGTGCAGAGAGCTCAGCTCTCAGAGAGCAGCAGCTCTGCACTGGTTGTGGCAGTCCAGTTTCGATATCTCCACACCAGTGACTGGAGTGTGTTTGTGGATGAGCCCTCAGCCCTTTAGCTGCTCACTGACATTGAAATTCAGCTCTGCATCCCCCGCCAGCCCCAGAGCCAGGCACCATCTGGTGCCCGCACCGCTCTGCCGAAGGGACACCAATAATTCGTAGCTTGGCCTGTGCCAGTTCAGAGCGAACTTCCGAATGAATGGGGAGTGAAAGGCCAGCAAACACAAACATGTCCTGGAACACACCAGGAATTCGTAAGAAGTGGGAACAGACCTTGGAGTAAAACCTTTTCTGTGCTCAGGAATGACCTTTCTGTAGCTTCTGATTCCCTCCATCCTGGATCCTCACTGACACCATTTCAGTGGGGACTTCAGAGCCTGAACACATCCCAGCTCTGGGACCAGATCTCCCTGTGTCTCTTCTTTCCCACAGGACTGGCAAGTGTTCAGTGCAGACTGGATAGCTGAGAGTAGAAATGACATATAATGGTATTTTTCTGCCTGTGCTTTAAAACACTCTAGGCTTTAATTAGGATAGCAGCTCTGCTAGAAATGTTAGCTAGACTTTGGGATAGGGAAAATTGGAGGGGGACTTTTGTTTCTTATAATCCCTGTCAGGTTTGTTGTTGTTGTTGTTGTTGTTGTTGTTGTTTTGAATGGGTTGATCTGAAACACAGTTCTCAGAGTTCTTGTGTACACTCACATGTCTTTAAAAAGAATCTGCCATCCATCTTCTTGATGCCAGGTTGATGGATTGGGAACCTCTGAGCAATATCTCTTGACGGAATGAGCCATCTTTGCACCTCCTTGGAGAAAAGAGACATCACTGGGTGAAGTACAATGGATTGATACTTTTTTTTTTTTGCCAGCAGCAGTACTGAGATATTTTCCAGAATTTTCAGATATTGCATAATTATGGAATTTGGATCGTATTCAGTGAAGAAATGGATAATTTTAAAGGAAGATTTTTATGACTATATCCTCTGCTAAAACATGTCTCTGTATTTGCAGGAGAGTCTTATTGTGAGGAACTATTTGCCTTCAATGTGCATCCCTTTAGTTTCAGACCTGTCCCATACCAAGCTGTGGGTGAGGAGGGGCATCACAGGGTCCTGCTGAAGCTCATGGAATGAAAACCCTTTTCCCAAACACTGTTTAAATGTTCTGCATGAGTTGTGCAACCAGAATTTTCACAGTGGTGACTTGGACTGAGCCCAACTTTGAATGTGGATTATTCAGCTCTGCTGCTCCTATCTGCAGGTCCATGCTCCAGCAGTCACAAGAGCTATTTAAAATAAGGACACAGATGCCTAAAACCCTCTTTCAAACTCCAAGATGCAGAACTGTGAGTCTGTGTTGGCAAAACTGGCTCCTGCTTAGGAGAGGGAGAGATTTACACCACTGAAGTTTGGACAGCTTGTCTTTGAGGTATTCCTGGAGAGTGCAGGAAAAGAGAGCTTTGTGCAGGGGGGAGCTTCAGGTCTGCTCTGAAAACATCTCTTGGAAAGGGTTTTTTTTTTCACTGGCAACATGTAAAGGCTGAGCAACCAACTTAACCACTCCAAGTTAGAGAGAGAAAGTTAGGAAGGAGTATGGATGTCCTTCCTGCACCTTCAAACCTCACTCATTGGCGGATAAGTGTCCAAAAGGCACTGCATTATCAAAGTACCACTCACCCCATGGAGCAGAACATCCCATCAGACCCAAGTCACCAGCACAGACCTCCAGTGGCACCCTCAGCCCCAGGCAGCTCCTGTCACTGTCACTGTGGAGCTGCACAGCCCCTGGCACTGGCAGGGACCCCACTGGCCAGGATCCTTTCCAGAGCAGCATCTGGCCCATGTGGAATGCCAGTTTGGTTTTGGGCACCCCAAGAGTTAAATCTCTGTGCTTTTTTTTTTTCCCTTGGTGGGAATGAGAGAAGCAAAACAACACAGAAATTAAAAAAAAAAAAAAAATTAGAGCTAGGGAGGGGAAAAAAAAAAACAAAACAAGCCTAAAACAAAACTCTGGAAAGAGAGAAACAAATATGGTTTAATAACTGGGACGCAATCTACAGTTTGTGGAATTAAAGCCCTGTTTCCTGCTGGCTAGCAGCCAAAGCGAGGCACAAACAAACCCAGAGAAAAGCAGGTTAATGAGAGACATCCCGAACAAAAAATGGCAAAAAAGTGAAGGCAACAAACTCGCAGAGCTCCTCCTGATGAGATAAATAAGATTTGAACTGACATTATCTGTTCCGCTCGCTGTGCATATTTTATGTGCTGCAGCCAGGCTTTGAGGCTCCCAGACACAGTTCTCAGCCTCATCCTCTCAGCAGCCATCACTGCATCCATCTTATCCATCCTTCAGCTTGTCCAGCCCTGAGCACAGTGGGATTTGACTGCATCCTGAGCCTGTTGCTAGGACAGAGGAGGATGCATTGGGAAGGCATTTGCTGCATGCTGCATCTGTCAGGAGGCTGCAGAGCCAGAGGAATTCTGGATGTGATAGACCAGGTGTCAAAAGCAATAAATAAAAATGATAGTGAGAATCCCTGACGAGGAAGGAACTCGGCTTTCCAGAAGCGCCAGCCTGTAGTTGTCTTTGCAGGAGATATTTTTAACTTATTTTGGTTGTTTTCCAATCTCCATCTGATGTTCCAGCTCAGTTCTTCTGCAATTATTTCTCTCCCTGGTGCAGGCTGGTTTGAACTTTCAAGACTAATGGGATGGTTTAAGAGACCAAATCACAAGATCTGTAATTCCCACCAGGTTTTCTGAAATTGCAGGTTTGTGTCCCATGGCCTGACTTAGGAGTTAAATTCAGGTGACACTGAGATTAAAGCTAAACTGCTCCAAAAATCCTTCTCTTCTGGAGCTGTTGACCTCCAAAATGGTGAAGAAGGAAAAGAATGCAAGACCCATCTTCCTCACAAAACCACTCTGCACCAGAACAGGCCTGTTCTCCTTCTCAGTTCTACAGGAATCTCTCTGGGAAAGGTCTAAGACTCCACCCAGAGTAAAATCCCAAAAATCTCTAAGAATCTCTGGCTTCACAGACAGAACCTGAGTATTTTGGTTTCCACATTCACAATCCCACCCTCTGTTTCCCAATGAATTGGACCTACCAGCTTTTTCCATATGTCCACTGGGCTGGTGGCCAAAGGCATGGAATAAAATGTACATTCAGGAGGGTTTGAGCTCATGGTTAAAGGAGTATTCCCAGGAAACAACCTGGAGCTTTCCTCTTTCAGCTGCATGTGTTCAATAGAATTTATCTGTTGGTCAAGGTTCATTCCAGAAGCACAAACACCTTTGATTTGGGCTTGAGTATGAACACAGCTCCAGCAATGCATTCATTTACTGTGCTTAAAAGCCACCAAAGGCCTGATAAATTAAAGTCTTGCCCAAAATTTTCCAAGAGAAGGATTTTTTCCCATGATTTGGGACTGTATTTTTCCCCCTTTTCCAACTCTTGAACAATCAAGGCTGTCAGAGGTGTTTAGTCTCTCTTCATATACAGTCTGGTCTCCTTTTAGATATATTCAACACAGAAAAATTCCAAAAGGACATTTTATCCCATTCATTTTAATAAATATTTAGGCAGGGATGACTGAATTTGGGTTGGTAGGTTAGGCAGACTGCCTGACCTTTTGGCTGCTAAATTTAGGGGAAGTAAGTCTTGTTTTCTTAGACAAATCCCTTTGAGAACTCTTTGTATTTCAGAAAATCCAGCTCCAGCTCTCAACCCAACAGAACGGCGAAGCATCTCAGCCTTACACAATCAGAAGATCCAGTTCTACCAATTCCCTTATTCCACAATCGTCTCCTTGGGTGTAACCCCGCAGAGCCTGTCCACTTTCTGTGCTAATGAATCATAAAAATCCCATATGCAAGAATAAATAGAAGCATTTTTTTTTTCCCTTTCTTTTTCTTCAAGTCGCATGCATGGGGGATTAAAAGGTTTCTCCAAGCAGCATAATTCCATGTTAGTTAACACAGACACACAGGAAAATATGCCACTGGAGAGCTAGAGGGGGTTTGGAACATCTTCCTGCTGACAGGACAGATAGATGGCCACTGATGTGCTATTAATTAGCAGAAGGAACAGTCATGGATTGAAAAATCCTTGGGACCACAATGTCTTTTCCTTTGATGTTTTTCAGGCCTTGGAGCCCCATGCAGCTTTCACCACAAGAACATCAACATCCTTTAGGATGAGGCCGAATCCTAAACAACGTGGAGAGACAAATGCCTTTGATAAGAACAAAATATGGACAAGAAAATCCACCCCCTCACAATTACAGTGTAAAATCCCAATGGGAAAGCCAAGAAAGGCGAGGGGAAAGAATAAGCAAATGAACAAGACTGGGAAAAGGAGAAAAATCAGACACCAACTGTGTCACACCTTCCCCAGCTGGAAGAAGTCATTGCAAGTCCTCACATGTCCCATTGCAGCTTAGTGAGAGCAGAGAGGAGATGAAGGGAGTGTGATGTGAAGGGAGGCAAACAGAGTGCTGGGTGATAAGGAACTACCTGAGCACAGAATGAAAAATAAAATCATTAAAAGGATGACATTAAGTTATTTAATTCAGGGTAAAAGGATGTCTTTAACAGGAGGGAAAAAATTTATATGCTGAGCGCTGGACTCTGATGCTTTCCACTCTGTGCACTTTGGTTCCCTTGAACCACGAGACACAGAGATGCAGCGATTAGCTGAGAGCTCCAGTACGTAGATTTGTACATAATTCATATTTTGACTTCTCTAAGTTTGCATAATAAATAGTTTAAACACTGCAGAAAATGTCTGAGAGAGGAAATTAGGATTCTGAATGAAAAAGTTAATTATACCTCGAAGGATATTTTTTTTCAGATATATAAGGGCTAGGGGAAAAAAAAAAGCCTAGAAGTGGATAATTTAGGAGATGGAAATGCAGAAAATTATGGGAGTGGTAGCAACAGGAGAGTTATCGCCTTAAATAGGATAATTAGACTAATTTAATTTTTTAAACTGTGGCATTGCATTATAGACAAACAATTCAATAAATAGCAGTCTGAACGCTGCTGCTGCAGCTCCTGATGCTTCTTGGGGCTGTGGAGAATTTGGTTTTTCATTTGCAGCAGAGTTGTCTGCAGGAGGAATACTGAATTATCATAATGGGTTGCTTCCTATAGTAAGTCATAAAGGGCAGGGACAGGAAATTATGGAGGAGTGGAAAGGAATATTGACATCATTAAATCAATCACTGCTGATTGGATCCAGGGACTGATGAAGCAGTGATTGGATCTGGAGCTGGAAGACACTGGGGACCAGCTCTTGAAAGATATTTAAGGACTTAACTTTTGCTGATTAAAATAGGAGTTAGTCACCTAAGTAGGGGTTAGATGGCTGATATCATGAGGAACCCAAAATATCTGAGGCCTAAATATCAACCCTGAAGGAAAGCACGTTTCTCTAATTCTCAGCAGTTTTACAGAGTGATTACACCAAATTTTGTTTCAGGACATGCATGATGGTGCACCTACACCCCGGTGAGTGATGGGGGGAAAAGGGAACAAAAAGAAGGAAATATCAGACATATGAACTAAAGCAGATATTAGCTCAAGAGAGGGAGATGAGAGTGCATGTCCCAGAAGTTTCTTTCACTCTTTTTTGCCGCCCATGTAGTGGAAATGCCCCGTCCACCTCTTTCCTCGCAGTCCCTGCCGCACTGAGCTGGGACAGCAGCGCTGGGAGCCTGTGCTGCCTGACAACCACCTCGGGGCACATCTGAGGTGCCTCTCAGCTCGGGCTGCCTCAGCTGTCACCCACACACCGCTCTGGAGGCAGATAAACCCCTGCCTTCCCCCGTTGCTCTCCTCTTCGCTGTCGTAAGTCACACTTCAGGCTCGCGTTGACCCTCCAACACGTCGAGGAGGCGAGGGGCAGGGCTGGCACAGCGAGCTGCCTTCCCTTCCACATCCATGGACTGACACCTGCCAGGCCTCTCAAGCAGCAGCTGATCGCCAATTAAAGGGATGATTTATGGCTGGAAGAGGGGATGCCCTGCCTGTCTTGCAGCTCGGCAGTTTGGGGAAGACACCGATTTGCAGGCAGCAGTAAGAACCTGGCTTCCCTTGGCAAGCAGATCTTGGGCGGCGAGCTTGGCTCATCAGCTCATTAGAGCCAAATGTGGGGGAAGGAAGCTTTTCCAAATGTTTTACTTGAGTGTCATTTGCCTTCCAGGCAAAATGGGCCTGTGGATCAGGGTGTGCTGATGGGAAGGGGAAAGGTCTTTCTGCCAGCTCCTGCAAGTGCTCCTGGATTTTGTGTGCAGAGGATCAAAGGGTGTTCCCTGTGCTCCCAAACCTGGGGGGAACAAACTCCCCTGAGCCCAGCAGGGTCTGACTGTGGAACTTATAATTCTCCTCTGTTATTATTACTATTCTTTTCCTATGCATATTAGTGGTGGTATAATAGCAAAAGCTTTCAAGAGACTCCAGAATGGGCAGCCAGATGACTATGAGGTGTTTTTTGCAAAGGATTTTTTTTTCCTTAATGTGATTTATGTGATTCTTAAGAAACTGAACATAAAGGAATAACAACCTACAGCACATACAGCAGCAGATCCAGATGGATGAAAACATGGAAGAGTTGAATTATGCACCTGCCAGACTTGAAGAAACTAATTATGCAAGCCCTAATTTTTATGGCATATCCAATTAAAATTGGTTCCTGGATGTCTGATAGGGAATAATGGTTGGTGGGAGTTGTGTGAGGACCAGAGAAGGACAAACACAGTTCCCACATTTGGAAAAGGGAAAGGCGGCCCCAGGGAACTATAGACCAGTCATTTTAACCCAGAAAAATAATAGACTAAATTATTAATTAATCTATAAGCACCTGGAGGATAATAAAAATAAAAGGTGCAGTCAACATGGACTTGCAAAGAACAATTTCTGCCTTATCAATCTAATTTTCTCCTTTATTAGAGCCACCTGCCATTGTGGTTCAGGAGGATGCAGCAGTTGTGATGTATCTTGATTTTAATATCATCCCACTTCATTTTCTTAGAAGCAAACCAGGAAAATATGATGTAGAGGAAGTCCTAGATCAGGATGGCTCCTCAATTGGCTGAGGAGTCACACATGAATAGTTCTCCTCTAAACTGGAAGGACACTAGGATTGGAGTCCCACACTGCTTCAATATTTTCATTAGCCATGTGGATGATGTAGTGAGGTGCACATCTATAAAATTCACAAATGACACTTTGCTGGAAGGGACTGCGAGCTGTTTGGGAGACAGGATTGGAATTTAAAACGATTCCGATACATCGGGGGAGCAGCAGGAAATCAACATGACGAAATTCAATAGGACAATGGTGCAAATGACTCCAAAGGAAGGAGAAACCACGGCTGTGTCCATGGAAGGGAGAATAACTGCCTGGATGGGAGCGCCGTGGAAAAGGCTCCGGGGTTACAGTGCTTCCCAGGATGAATATGAATTAACAGTGCATTTTGCTGAGGTACTGAAGGACACCCCAGCAGAGGCTCGGTGGCTCTGAGGATGTAAGACAACGAGGTTTGATTTCCAGCAGAAAGAAGATCTGTGTTAGAGTAAGGAATTGTAGCTCTTAAATCAACTGGAAAGGACAGCCATGAATTATCCTTCACCAAGTGCTTTTAAGAATACTTTAATAAGCTTTCTGTTGATGGACATCTAGATCAGGGATGTCACATTTCTTTAAGCTCAGAAGTGACTTCCATTTCAATTGGGATCACAGTCTCTATCTTTGGAAGTGATCAGAAAGCCATCCTGGAGATAAATCTCTCTGCCAGAAGCTCCATCAAAATCGATGCAGCTCCATACAATACTGAAATAGATTTTAAAAAAAAGAATAAATTGTGCTCAGAGGAGTCGCAGGTACATATAAGAGTGCTAACAATGTATGCTAATCCATTCCTGTCAATCCGATGATAAAATAATAACATCCAAAAGCAAATTTTTGCTGCTCCCATTTCAATTTTNGATAATAACCAATACTTCTCACAAGCCTTTCCTCACTTAAACCATAGTAGCTACAATATTCTTCCTACTCTTCATACCCACAGCAGACTTCTTCATAAATAAAGTCTGTGGGAGTCTGGTACTTCACACGTGAATATCCTGTCTTCCCCTATGCTCCTCACAATGGCAATCCCTGCCATGGTTATTATTAATTCAAAAAGTAATGAATAATAATAAATAATGTAGATGATTACTGAGGTGTGATTAATGAATAATGATAAATAATGGGGGGGGGAGTATTGTTGCTTGACAGATAATATCTATTTATTACAAACCACGAAGTGGGGCAGGAAAGCCTCGTGCAGTGATGAAATAGCCACATTCTGTCACCGTTTTCAGAAGGGTTCAAGGCTCACTGTAAGAGTCAAATTTTCTCCAAAATGCTCCATTTTCTATGCATTGATTTCCCTTAACGATCTGCATCACAGTAAAACTGCTAGAGGCAGAGAAAGGTCAGAAATTCACCCCTTCTTTTGGGTGGTTAAATAAGAAACTCTTCTGAAAATCAAATCAGCATTTCAGGTGCTGAGGTCTGGGGAATTCGGTTCTGAGGGTTTAGTTGGAGTGTATTATTTTCCTTAAGATTGGCCTCGCATGGCCAATTACACACATCCCACAATCCACTGCGGCGATAGAAAGATCACGATCCGAAAGGAAGAAGAAGGAAAAGTGAGTGAGCGAATCCTGCTTTTGATTCTCATCTTAACGGTAATGAGAAAAATCGTGGCTAATTATAAGGGTTAATTGGCATTTGCACACAGGTGCAGATGTGACATGTAAGCACACACTCTCTTTGCTACAGATGTTGAAACCTGGTTTTAATTTCAGAAGGAATTATTTTGATTTAACACAACGCGGGCACCTGAACTGGATGTAAACTGACTCAGTGGCTTAGTCCAGCCAAGAATCTGCCCAGTGCATCCAGGTCTTGCACTAAAACCTGGAATCACATTGCTGGGGAAGAGACAGAGTTGGTTTCTGTCCTACAGGCAGAAATCTGGAAAAATAATGAGGAAACTGGAACTGCACTGGCTCAGGTTGCCCAGAGAAGCTGTGGCTGCCCCATCCCTGGAAGCATCCAAGGCCGGCTTGGATGGGGCTTGGAGCAAGCTGGGATAGTTGAAGGTGTCCCTGCCCATGGCAGGGGGGTGGAATGAGATGATCTTTAAGGTCCTTTCCACCCCAAACCAGTGTGGGATTCTATGAAACAACTGGGGTTTCTCAAGCTTCATCCCTGGCCCAAGCAGAAGGGCACTTCCAGCTGGTTATTGCCAGGGCTGCAGGAGCCATGGTCAGGTTGTCTCTGCAGCAGGCAGAGGTTTGTGTCTGACAACACATAAGGCAGCCAAAAAAAACTCACTTATAATTTTATTGAGGTGCAGACAAGACTTGGATGGTGCCACTTTGGGGGAAGGGCAGGGGAAGCACTCGTGCTGCAAAGAATGAGCAGCTCAGTGATTCTGCACATGGCTTTGCATCCACTCAGGAGTTACAGCTGGAATAGGTTTCTGTCTGTGAGCCTTGGCTCCCAGGGAACTGGAGCTGCCTGTGAGGCTCTGAGTCACGGTGATCCCCAACTGCAGCTCAGCCACAGAGAATGTCCCTGTGGTGAGCTGTGAGCACTTTTGAGAGGGGATATGGATCTTGGCAAGCTGCTGCCAGATGGATTATGGAAGTTACCTCCCTATGTTGTTCCTAGAGGAAGAGCGGTACCCTTGGGTTCATGCTGGTCAGAGCCATGGAAAGGACCAGCGAGATTGTTTTATTCTTACCAACTCCTGGTTGACATCAGCAGCAAAAAAATCACTGGCAGAAAGATGGATCACTCTAGAGATGTGTGTGTCCTTTCCATGCCCTTGATATGCAGTTCATCTCAAGAAGTTGCAGGGAGAAATATTTAGGTGTTGCACCCATACACCATTTAAATCCTAGTATTACCAGGTTACCATGCATACCTTTCTTTCAGCGGTCTTTTGGCTTGATTTCAGACTGTTCTTCAATTTTTACCTCTCTTGTGGTGTAATTCTACAGTTCACCTGTTCTGTGCCCAGGGCAGGCAGATGTTGAGTTCTGCAGGTGTTTTCTCTCAAGAATCCTTGGGTCCCAAATTTTGGCACTTATCCTTTATGCCATTATTCAGGATGGACAAAGTGCATACAGGCTGAAGAACAGAGGAGGGGAGACTCATAGCCTTATTTCTTTACTAAATTCCTATAGAAAGTTGTGATGAATTGCCTGTCTCAGCATAGGGGGAAGCCTTTTATGGCTTTCCCACTGCCTCTGTCAAGTGAGATGTCCCAACCTGACACACACTTCCCTGATAGTGTAGTTGCCTGTTTGATTTATCTCAACTCTCCTTTCTTCAAGCTCCTCTTCACAGCAACACAATAAATAAAGAACCCAAAACAGTATCAGCAATTAGAGCCAGTGCTGATCCGACTATTTTGAAGCTGACTGATCCAAGGATTTTGAAGCTAACTCCAATAAGGTCAAGTTATACTTCTGCTCATTTTACTTTTCTTATTCAGCTCTTTAGTGACTTCTTTGTGTCTTTCAGTTGATTCTGTGCCTCAGGACAGGTAGCAGTGCAAAACCATCCAGGAAAATCAAGAGCCAAGTGCTGTTCCTAGCAAGAGGAAACATTTTTCTGGTTTTATAACAACAGTCTTTCAGCTAACAACCCCATGGATGTCAAAGTCACTCCTTCCAGCAAAGACCCTTGAAAAATCCCAGACTCTGACTTTGAAATGCACTTGGAATGTTGAGCCAACAAAGAATGGAGCACGTTGGTGTGTGAGGCTCCCTCATTCTGTTCCAGTGAGGGGTTGGGCAGCACCACTCGGTTCCTGCTAAACATCTGATGGTGATTTACTGACTCCAAGATTGTACTGAGGGAAACATCCAACAGCTGGACCAGCATCCTCAGCTCCTCTCTCAAGCGCTGCAGCAGAAGTGTTTGGTGTGTAAACAGCCTGGCAAGAAATCAGGGAGAGAGTGGGTTGGGAAGAGGAGGAAAATTACTTCAGATGATACCAGCAAACCCTGCCAAGATCAGTCTTCCTCCTTTGGGATTATTTGATGCATCACCCTGCAAACTGCAGCAGAAAGACACAGAAAAACCACGGGAAGGAGAGACTGGGGTTACCACACTCTCATGGTGCTCTACAGTGATTTGGGGATTAATAACAGGAAATTCACTGAGCTTTTTGTGGGATTTGCCACCTCTCAGACTTTCTGCTATTAATCCATTCGATAGCCTTTAGAACACTGTTTCTGTTTTCAAACGGAGAATGACTAATTTCTTTTTCTGAAAACAAAACAAAAATGTGAAAATTCTGTCACAATTTTCATGTACAACCACTCAGAAATAAAGCCAAACCTCTGAGCCTCATTAATTTGTTTCCTCCCCATTTTGCTTGTTTATAGCACACGGAAGTGCATTTTCATTTCTCAGTTCAATTGCTTTTCGCCATCAGTTCATGCAACGTGTCCAGGTGTTGTGCAGACCACAGGCTGAGAAATAGTTCTTTAGAGATGGTGCCATGTGAGAGCAAACGTGGTAAACAGAAGTGGGGAAGCTACTGAATGACCTCCAGTCAACCCTTTTGCTTTCCAGTAGGGTCAGGAGGATCAGTGCTATTCAAGACACAAACTTGTTTTTAAAAGCCTCCAGTGATGGGGATTTCACATTCTCCCCAGGCGCAGCAGAAAGAGCTCTGAGAGCTCAGCTGCCTTGAAAATCGAGGCTGAGCAAGGCAAAGTTTTCCTTCCATCCATGAAGACCTTGGAAAGGCAGAAAAGCAAGCAGGAAAAGCCCGGGGAGAGCTCTTAATGACCCCTCTGGGAAGCCTGCAGCTGGCAGCCACCTCAGGCTCACTTCAGTCTGTGTAGATGAATTGCAGGTGCTTCCATCTCATAAGTCTATGAAGTTTCCTTTCACTTTAATATTTATGGGGAGCCACTCTAACATATCAAAGGTGTGCTCATCTTTACTCCATTACTCACGAGAGAGATAACTCAATATGTCAAAGATGCCCTGATCAAGGGGCAATTTCTCTTCTCCCCGTGCCAAACGCAGACCAGGTGTAAATGGATGCATCTCCATGAAAATTGTATCGTTTCATGCTGGCACTGAGCAGACCCCTCTTGCTCAGTCTACTGGAACATTTCCCAGATTCCAGTGTCAGCTCCTGCGTTCAATCCAACGCACATCTTTTCTTTAAGCAGCCCCACGGAAAGAACAGACTGGAATTGTGCTTTCATGCCTTAGTACTTTGTTTAAGAGCATGAAATTGTCTCTTGGTGAGAGAGATGGAGTCTTTCAAGCTGGCAAAGAGGAGAGACATTTTGAAGCACCCTAACCTAGGGGGATGTAATAGCTGCCGAGGCTGGGATTCATCTCCCTTCCCTTCAGGAGCGGAGCAGTGGGAGGGCTGGGATAATCACCCCACTCTCTTTTCAGGCTGGGGCTGTGGGTGCCTCCTGAGACGGTTCATGTGACCCAGATTAGACCCCGTTCTTGAGAGGGAAATGAGGCATTTCTCCCCATTGCTGCTGTCTGCAGAGGCAGCCTGGCGTGACTGCACCAGCCTCAGATGTTGAACACCTCGGTGTTTAAATTACGGAAATGAGTCTCCCTCTGCCTGGCACACAGAATTCCAGTGGTTTAAATCCCAGTGCATTAAGAAGAGTTTATGAAATTCTGCTTCAACCTTGTGTCGAGTTCAAGGTTTGAGAAACAAAAAAAAGGGGGAAAACACACTTCTGCAGCCATTTTACTTCAACATTCTGGGGTAGTCCCAGCACCCACAAGTTCCTTTGGAAATCCCAGGAAAATTTTTCGGAAATACTATTGCATAGGGCACAGAAAATGAGTAATGAAGCTTTAAAACGTTCCCCCCCCTTCCCTTTTTAAATCCCAGAGATCCCAGAATTCCTCCAGCTTCATCCTTATCTGTTGTGCTTAGGTAGGCTTAGTATGAGTTCTCATTGACCTTTTGGGGGGTTTTTTGGGTGTGGGTTTTTTTGTTTCCCTGCCTTATTACACTCCCCGCTTGCTGCACTCCTGCATCTCCAAGTAAATCCAAGAGAGCTTTATTATTTATAGAGCGGCATAAATATCCCTGGTGCTTTATATACCAGTACCAATGCACCACCTGACCTCAACCTGTTCTCATCACAGAAGTATCCAGAAGATCCCAAAGCCTGGAGTACAAGTGGAGAAATGGGAACATCACCATGGCATTGGGGTGGTGAGGTCACCACAATAAATAGTTTAATGGGAGAGGAAGATTGTGTTGGCTGAAGGTGTCCCTGTCCCTGGCAGGGGGTTGAAATGAGAAGGTCTTTAAGGTCCTTTCCAACCCAAACCATTCTGGGATTCTGTGATCTTCCATAAAGGGAGGATTGTACATTTTATAGCCTTAAAGGTGAAAAGCAAACAAAGAAAGGAGAAGCTAAGGACCAGTGGCCATTTTATCATTGAATCATAGAACCCTAAAATGGTTTGGGTTGGAAAGGACCTTAAAGATCATCTCATTCCACCCCCTGCCATGGGCAGGGGCACCTTCCACTAGCCCAAGTTGCTCCAAGCCCCATCCAACCTGGCCTTGGACACCTAGGGATAGGGGAGCCTCTGGGCAACACTTTATTTATGTTTCAGGAAGGGTTACTTCAGACAAGCTCTGGTTTTGTCCTTCGGGCTGAGTTGGCACCTGCGTCAATTTAATCAGGACAAACAGAGTCCATCCTCCCCCCACAACAGGAATCCAAGTTCAGTGGCAACTCAAATATTCCATGAGGACAAGAGGAGACTGGAACACTCCAGCAGAGCTCATTTGGATGCCACCTGGGTCTGTGCAATTCCAATGCAGCATTGTCAGGAGGAATGTTCTCCCTCTTCTCCGAAGGGAACATTTCGAGTGTTGCCTGCACGGAAGGTAAAGAGGCCCAGACAATCGATGTGTTCAAGTACACGCCTTTGAATGGGGTGAGTAAATGTAAAGTCATTGAGGAATTAAAAAAAAAAAGTTTCTGTGTACTGATGAAGTACATCCTGTGCTCTGGAGTCTTGGAGCAATTGTGATCTATTTTGGCTAAAATGACTATGAGATGTTTTCGCAACGCTGAAAAGAAAAAAGCTGGAATGGCTGCTTTTAAATCAGGAAGTGAAAAAAGGAAAAAGTTGGATGTACACGAGTGAGGCAGACATCTTATCAAACAGATCTTTGTGGGCTCTGTGTTATTAGAATGAGCACCACCGCGTCTATGGACACAAAATGCATCAGTGTGCACACGCCCATGACCCTGCGCACACCAGCACCTGCACACGCTCTTCCCTCATCCTACATGAGTGCTGTTGTATTAACGGTTTTCCAGCTCAAAAGCTGCTAGCAGCCTCTCCTGACTGCGCACAGACAAAATACACGGAGGCACAAACCGTGCATTCTGCTCAGTGAGGCAACCATTTGCCACCTTAAATCATTATCACAATCAGCACTATGATCTGCTCAGTGCTGGGATGGATTTCATCAACCTCCGTGAGCAGGGGTGAGGGGAAAATGAAACCACCCCAAAACCAGACCCAGTTAGGCCTACCTGGCTGATATAGGGATATTCTCAGAACTCTTGTATGTGCCTCCACCACCCTAAAACTCACATGGATACATATTCTAAATCCACATTCCCTCCTGCCCCCTGTACCTTGGAACACACCTCCATCTAACCTTAGGAAACCCTACTCAGACCTCAGCCACCATCTATTTACTCCCACACGCTCCCTTCCATAAACACAATTATAAAAAAAAATTCCCATCGCTGCATTCCCTCTTTCCCTGCAGCCAGAAATAAGTCCCGGGAAGCTGCCAGAGGTTTAGAAGCTAAGCCAGCCATGCGCGGCTCCGGTGCTGCTGACATTACCAGACGGCATTAATTTAATTCCACTCAGTTATGCTTTTAAATTTGATTTGAAAAATGTGTCATAAAATACCATTAAGTACAGTGCAGCATTTTGAAGCAGGCTGTGATGTTCCCTGCACTGACAAAGTCATGGGGAAGGGAATGTAATTTTCATAGCTAAGTACTGGGGGGCATGTTGGGAGAGATTCCTTTGGAGAGTGGGTTGAGTGAAGCAAGAATCTTGAATAAACATTATATTCGCTAAATATTTTGGTGGTGTAGCAGATCCAGAGACCTCTGGTTTAATGCTTTAAGGCCAAGGGTTGATGGAGAAAGAAAAGATATGTACAAAAAAAGGAGAAAAGGGAAGGAGGAGAATTTGAAGCACAGATTTCATAAAATCATAGGGTGGCTTGGGTCAGAAAGGACCTTAAAGCTCATCCCATTCCAACCCCCTGCCATGGGCAGGGACACCTTCCATTATCCCAGGTTGCTCCAAGCCCCATCCAACCTGGCCTTGGACACTTCCAGGAATGGGGCAGCCACAGCTTCTCTGGGCAACCTGTGCCAGGGCCTCAGCACCCTCACAGGGAACAATTTCTTCCTAATATCCCATCTAAACCTACTCTCTGTCAGTTTGAAGCCATTCCTCCCTGTCCTATCGCTACATGTCCTTGTAAACAGAAAATCAACACCTTTTGAAGGCAGGGTGAGCTTTAACCGGTGCCCATTTGAACTCCAGGCCACTTCCACTCTGTGGGAAGTTAACATCCCTTCCAGCAGGCATTAGAGTCCAGTCTCATTTTTGGTTTTCCAGCTTCCATAGGCAGCCCATTTGTTCAGCCCTGTGCTAAGCAGCCTCAGAAGTACCTGCACACAGAGCTGGCTTGTCATCTGTAGGAGCTGGCACACAACACCTACAAACTCATACCTGCTAACGAAGGAGCAGATGGTCTCATGAAAAGGACTGTGTTGGAAACACAATCTCCTATCCAAAAGCTCAGATTCTTTTTTTTTTCTCTGTCCACAATCCGAGTGTTATTCCAAAAAGGTAAAATCGTTAGTGGAGGATTGGTAATAAAATATTATTTGAGTGAAAAAGTTTTCTGTTAATTGTCATCATTGTGTTTCAATATTGTTGTGAAATTGTCATAACTTCAGACAAAAAGAAACACTAACGGGGGAGTTGTGCTTCCCTCATGCACAATATGTCAGAATTTCCACCAATTTCTTCAAGAAAATTTTAGAAGCAGATTTTGACAAAGTTTTGTACAATCCTAAGAGGTTCTTCCCCGTGTCTGGCAGTGAGACCCATACCCCTGTTGGCAGCAAACCTTCTCAGTGTGAGGTGGGGGGCTGAACAGGCTCTGCCATGGACTCATCCCGATGGTTTCCCCCCGAGGGATGGGGCTGATGGCTGGGATAGCCCTGTGAGGAGCCAGGTTAGGGGCTGCATTTCTCTGGTCCTTGGCTTTCCCCCACCTCCTGTTGTGATCCTGTGTGTTTGTGGGGATGAACCTTTTATCACAGAACCTGACACTGAGCAGCACCAAAAAAAATGTGCTAATGAGTGTGTCTGGACAGCTCTGCTCTGGGTTCTCAAGTCAGCCTTAGAAAGATGGAATGCATTGCCTTCACCCTTTTAATTTAAACCTAAAGCATGGCTCCTGCAAAGTACCCAAGTGAGGGGCTCAAGGATCTCATTTTCTGAAGTGCTGCCCTTTCATCACTCTCCCTGCTCGCCTTCCCCACTTCTCTTTCCCTCTCCTCTCCATTATAATTTTCCCTTTGACCACGGCTTTCATTTCTATTCTCCCAGCGGAGAATGGAATGGCTGCCTGTCCTCAGCCCTTCCCGGGGCCGGAGCTGTGAATACCGACGGACTCTCGCCCTGGCGAGCACCCAAGTGCTCCCTGACAGCCTTTAAGCAGCTGGAGCACACCTTAGGAATGCTGAGCCATCCACAGTCCTGGCTGCTGACTGACATGGAGCGCCGGCACACACCTGGAATACTGAGCAATCCACTCCTCACGCTGGAATATTGAATGACCCTCAGCCTCCAGCGCTCCCTGAATACCAAACAGCCCCACACCTTTACAGCATCTGAAGGGAAACGTGGAGAAGGGGCTCAAAACCAATCCTCCTGCAGCAAAAAAAGGAAAAAAAAAAGGGTTTGAAAAGATACAGAGATTCAGTGTGAAGCTGTGGAGTTGGATCCTGAGCTGGGATTTTCCAAAGATGGTATGGAATATAAAGTGCCCAAGCGTTAGCGAAGGATGTGTTGGGAGCTGAGCACCCAGAGCAGTTTCTTCAGGTGCTTTTTAAAAATCCAGTTTCAAGTTGAACGTGTTTCCTGGTGAACACAGAGGGCATTGCTATTCCGAACAGGTCCTGGTGTCAGCAGCACAAGGACAAGGAGCATCTCTGCACTTGGAGAGGCCGGACAGGCTGCAGACCTCGGTTGTGAACTTTAAATGACCTATTCCAGAAGCCAAAACACTTCCTGGTTTTTCCTTTCCTGGGGTACCTTAGACAGGAGATGCACAACAAAGGTTATTTGGAAACTCATTTTTCCCCTCCAGGGTATTAACACAAGCTTTACAAAGGCTTATAATCCCTTTAGACAACAGCAGCAAGAGCAGCAGCAACTACAAAGCCCTAAGCTTGGAACTCAATCCCCTGGTGACGGGCTGAACCCTCTGCTGAGGTTGCAAAGGAAAAGAGAAAGGTGTGAAGATATTTACATCAAACACATGGAACAAGAGGGGATTTTAATCAAACTTTTCTTTTTCATCTCTTCTTTCTTCTCTTGGAATCTGCTTTTTCTTTATCCTGATGAAACTCGGTGCTCGCTTTTTTGCCTTTTTTTTTTTCTTCTCCTGTAAAAAGGAGGATTTAAAAAAAAAAAAAAAATCATCACAATCCCCCCTGAAAACTCCAGGAGTATTAAAACTCCGGGGCAATGCATCTCCAAAATCTATAAGACTGTAAGAAGATAAGAGACAAAAACCCCACAGAAATGTTTCCTCTCTGTGTCTTTGGAAGTTGCAGACGCGTGTATAATACCCCTAAGCCGGGGTAATCTGCTTGCCTCCTCCTGCCTTTCCCGGTGCACGCGGATGTTCTTAGCATTAATATTTCTCACACTCCAGCAAATGAACACCCAGGAGGCAGCTGACTCAATCAGTGCTTGTTTTACTTACTGTGTGTCGCTGGGAAAAAAACCATAAACTGCAGCACGGCAGCTCTGTAATGCTCGGCTCAATATGCTCCCCCTGCTTGCTCCAGCCCTGATGAACCTTCCCATCCAGCCAGAATCAAAGGAAAAAGGAATTAAGAAAGATATTAGAACAAACACATTAGCAACGTGTGGTAAATTACCACCAGAGATCCCAGTTCCTCGTGGCAGGAGGGTTTGTGGATAAACACGTTTGTTTACTTCATTTTTCCTGCTCCAGCCTGTGATTATTCACTCAGTGATGTCACAGCTCCCAGCTCTGACGTCATGACTGTTTCCACAGCAACCAAACTGAACCAAGGACCCATTTGAAACCAGGTAGGCTGGAGCAAAGATAATTTGGGAAAAGTATTTGTCCATCCTCGCCCATAAAATTGATGGGCTCCTAGCACTGCTGTTTGGAGGTTGGAATTTGTTTTAATTAGGATGGCACAATCACAAAATGCAGAGGAGCTGGCTGTTATTTTTGGAACACATACAGCTGCAGGGTAATTGAGAGAGAAGCCTGCACAGACCATACAGATGAGCTCATTTCACGCGGCCAGAATCACACGCCCAGGTGGATGGGGTGTGATACACGGCCCCTGGATTTTCCTGATCAATTCCTGCTATCCCTGATGGAGATCCACAGTGCACTCAGCAGTTGGAGGGTGTTGGCTGGATCTGTAATGACTGCAGTGGGAGCACAGGCACCTACCTTAAAGTAGGATCCCACACCGTGCATCCTAAGTGAGGAGTGATGGATCGCACCTCTCCAGCTTCCTAACATCAAAGCCTGCCTTCCCATCAATTCCTCACGGATCTACTCACCCTAAACCTCACTTTAACCCACCCTACCATTGGTCACTGTATTGACTTGCTCATGAGTCTCCCAGAGAGGCTTTAATTGAATTTGCAGCAGGAGATATAGATCTAAAGAGACAGAAAGGGAGATGACGCTGGGGTAGTGGAAAAAGCTCCAGGAAAAAAGTTGCCTCTGGGGAAGATGATGCCATGGAAGTTCCTTTGATTCATGGACACTGGAGAGGGGCTGAGGGTGGTGAAACGAGCTGTAGGCACAAACAGGACTGCAGGGTCATGCAGAAGACTCTGTTAATTTAGAGTGGGGTTTGAACAAAGACGTGAATCCCAGACACGAGATTTAGATAGGGGGATATTTCCAGTGGGTTTCCTAACAGACACATGGAAGCATTTTGGAGGGATGGTGGTAAGTGAGGGGCAGCTCTTAACAAATCCAGAAATGGGTGTGTGGGAGGATGAATTGGATGGCTGACCAGTGGTGAATTGTGTATAAGTTTCGGTTAAAAGTTCAGTCAGCATGACTGCAATGACGAGAATTTTGCTGCCAGTGAGGTTCCTCTTTGCTTGGGCTCCTAGAACAGAGAAAAGGGGATGTAAGTGGCCATGGTCAGCAAAATTTAGTCAACCCAGGCTCCATCCAACAGGCTCTGCTTGACTCATGGGCACGAGGAGGAAAGTTAATGCAGCTGCAGTCAGAAGGGGTGCATTTCATGCTCCAGTGATTCTCCATTCAGTGCATTCCTCAGCTCCAAAGCCAAGAGCAGCCCGTGGGATCCCTGCCTCCTGCCCTGGGACCTGGATGTGTCTTTGCCCTCCCGCTCCATGGCATTGTTTTCCAGCAGTGTGTTCTTGGAGCAGGCTGCAGGTACAGCAGGGCCTGGGCAGCAGAAGGCCCGGCAGTGCCAAGCTCTAATCCAAGGACTGTGCATGTTCTTTGTGTCTGATAAAAAAGGGATTTTGCCTCCTGATTTTACCTGGTTTGTGTTTTAACTGAGTCAGACACAGCAAAAGGCTGAAGGGCTGAGGCGTCTCAGGACTGTGGGACATGCCTGATTCCCGGGAATTTGTGTCTTGGTTTGGGACACATCATTCCGACGTTTTCTGCCTCACACTGGGTGACATTTGATTCACGTTGATCTCCGACCCATAAGAAAAGCAATCACACATTCAGGGGGCCTTGAAACAAACTCTGTTGTGATCATTCTGCTCTTCTTTCCTTTGTTTACTCCCCTCAGTCTCCTTGCTCAGAGCATGCAAATAATGACAATGCCAATAGGTGACCCACTGTGCTTCCTATCCCATTCTTCCTGCAAGGACATCCTCTATTGTTCTTTCTAGGAATTCAAAGTGGTTTTCCAAGGCCCGGAGGGACACATACAACTGGTGACACAATGTCTGAGTGCTGTAAAGCAAACAGCAAGCACCAGTTCCAGCACTGCTGGGGCCGAGTCTGACTTCCCTCCGCTCTGAAGAGTTTCTTGAGCGCATTGTTTGGAAGGTCAAGCACCTTCTCCTCGCCACGCTGTCTGAATCTCGAATAAAAGAGGCAAAAAGAGTGGTGGCTGTGTAGGATTAGGTGCTCTGGAGATTAAGGTAAAGACTGTGAACCCACAGGTCACAGGGAGCTTCTCTGCCAGTCTCAGCCCCTGTTTCGATGGGATCTCTGGGCATATGAAACAGTGGAATCTTTGTCCACCTATGGATTATGTTTATAACGTAAAGATCTGGCTTCCATCCTATAAATGGAGTTTTACTCCATTGCTGTTTGCTCCAAAATATGGGGGACACTGCTCCAGTTCTGCCACAAACAGGGAAGGAGCAGCCACGGTGCCAGCCCAGTCCCAGCTCTCCTCGGCCCATACGGTGGTGCTTTAGAATCCCAGAATCATTAAGGTTGGAAAAGACTCTAAGATCGCTGAGTCCAACCTGATACTGCCCAGTCCACTAAGCACCACATCTACACATTTTTTGAATGCTTCCAGGGTAATTCCACCACTTCCCTGGGCATCCTCTCTCACAGGTCAAAGCCTTGATGATGGAGAGTGCCCAAAATATTAACAGGAAAGGTCTGGAGGATGTGAGAGCTCTCGGCCAGTTACTGTCACTTCAGTGACATCTCCAAGGTGCATCCCTTTTGTTGTGCCACAACTCCCAGTGACGCTGAGGATCCACTCTGCCCCAGCCAGACCCTTCCAGCCCACCCAGCTACCCCAGCTCCCACTGGAGAAATCCTTGCACCCTTTCCAGCATACAGCAAAGGCTGGGGAAGGAAGTCCAGCTCCCCCAGCCGGATTGGGATGATTCATGGCTCCAGAGCAGGCAGCCCCGCTGATCTGAGGACCGGGAGTAGGCATGCACTTGGTTTGCTTAAAATAGAATGGTTTTTCAGTGTCAGCATCTCCTGTTCCTCCATCCCCCATGACATTTTCTGATTACATCCTTGAAGTGTCACCTGCACATGGCGTTCTGGAGAACGGCAGCTGAGTCCTGGGTTCGGAGGGAGACTGGGAATACTGAGGAGGAAGAGAGAAGCTTCATCAGCAGAGTCTGAGAGGGAGGGAAAAACAGAGGAAAAGAAAGGAAAATATCAGTCCCAACCTCTTCCCTTCCACAGCAAGGCTCTTGCCTTATTACTTGATGGAGCACAGTTGCAAATGTTGGGAGAAGCGCCTGGGAGCCCCTGGGTCAGACTGAAAATCAAGGAGTGCTATCACTGCCTGTTCTGGAATGAAAAGAGTGGAGGAACTGGGATGTAACCCTCGGGACCCAGCACTGCAGTGATTGCTGCTTGCACTGACTGCAGAAGTGCTGCTCACCTGCTACCTTCCCCTCCCCACTGCCACTCACAGCAGGTCTGGGAAACCCTTAAGGTATGGAATTTGTATCCCTAAAAGCAGAGATTTCATCCCACACACAACATGCTGCCATGTGGCCCCAGAGCCCCATTCCAGCCCAGCCCAGGGCCAGGACTCCCTGTCCCAGAGGGTCTGTGGGATGCTGGGCTGCCCTGCCTGCCCCTGTCGTTGTCCTGCTCCCTGGCTGGAGGGGTGGGATGGATCCCAGGCTCTGCTACTCCCTCTGCCAGCCTCCTGGGGGACCCCTTCTGACTGCCCAGCTCTGTTTGCACCCTGATTCTCTCTGTCAAGGTGAGAAGTGCACGTTAGAACAACCAACTCAAATCACAACCTCTCTGGAACAGAGACTCTCCCTTGTGTACATACAAAACTCATATTTTAGATCATCTTAGCTTCCTAAAATAATACTAAGTAATACTAAAAGAAATTTCCCACCTCCCTTTGAATATCAAAATTTGCCTCCTTTTGGGAGCAGATACCTTCCCCCCCCCCAGCGCACATTGTTTACCACACAATCCATAATGGGTTGCACAAAAATACACTGTTTTATTTTTCTTACAGGCATCCAGCTAATGGATGAAGTAATTTAGCGAGGCTATTGTATTTCATTCAATAGCCTGTATGTAGATTTGTTGTGGAGGATAAAATGTTCCCTCTTCAAACACTAACAATGGGAGCACAGTCTACCACTGACCTTGTACTCTGCGCCGAGCTGTGTGCAGGGAACAATGGGAGCCCTGGCGATGGGCAATGCAAACACAGAGATGTTTGTTTGCAATAGCAGGGGCCCATCCTCTTCCCCAGAGCACGTGTTGGCGCTCACCTGCACGTAAGGTACAATTATTCCCAGTTATTTAAGGTTTAAATGGACGCCTCTGATTTCTAACTGTCCTGAAGAAAATAGTTGTTTGTAAATCCTCACGCACAGGCTTTAAAATTTAAAAATTGTGAGTGTCCGCTGCTCTTCGTGTGTGGGTGTGTGTGTGCTTTCACCAAGCCTGTTGTGAGGGACACTGCCTGCCTTCTCTGCCCCCAGGAACGGCTGTATTTCTGAAGAGTAACAATCAGCATTCACTCAGGCTTTTAAATCCACTGTTTCCTAATTATGGGTGCAGTAAGTTCTGTTGATAACCTGTAAAACATTTTCATATCTTCTGAGGTGCAAAAAGATTAGCTGAAATTATGATGGTATTATTCTACCCTGTCTGTGAATTAATAGAGAGCACTAATGGAAGTGTTCTCCGGTGTCAGTGGGATGGGATCCATTGCATTTCATGAACCCCCTGGGAGTTATAGATCTTGTCTGGGCTGGCTGTTCAGGATCTTTCTAAAAGCTGTGCACAGCACTATGCACCTCACAGGGATGATTCACACCAACTCTGCTATCCAGATAGACAGGACCAATACTCTGTCTGCTACAGATGCCAGTCACCCTCTGGATTCACCTTCTGGGGATGGGGAGACTAAACCCCCAAATTTTAGTTGGCTACACGTAGGTCAGAAACTCTCCTCCAATTAATTGACAAATTAATGAATGTGGCAGTGGCCTGGGGGTAGGTGTGGCATATCCTTAGAACTCAGTAGAACACGAGTGTTTCCTGAGCAGACATCAGTTCTTCAGTCCTTGCACATTCCCATAAATCCATAACCCTGAGAAAGAAACTGCCTGACAGGTTCCCTCTTCCTGCTTTGGCTTGAATGCAAACCAGAGGAGGTTCCACCCTATATACACACAGTTGGAAAGCACCAGGGCTGATACCGTGGCCACATTTCTGGAGGTTTTTGTACAATCAGAACTCCATTTTCATTCTGATGTTCCCTTATGTGCCCCTTCCGTGAGATTTCTTTCAGGCCGGCGGAGGGTCCCAGTTCAGGTGAGAATATCCAGGTGTGATGGTAATTCCATGACCTGTGGCTCTTCTTGGCCCTTAGATAATGTCAAACCACGAGCCATTAATTGCAGCAGTGGAGCCCTGCTGCTTTCCAAATACTTGGATTTGCAGAGATGAACAAACCCAGAGTGCTGTGAAGCTGTTTGCTGCCTAAGTTCAGACATCCGACTTGGGTGTCTGAGATAACTGGCTGGAACCCCTAAAGCTCCGTGTAAAACCAGCAGAGAAAGACTTGAAAAGAAAGGAATCCATGCCAGGATCCTGACTTATCTGTTCCAAATCTGGACGAGCTAATCCTTCTTTGCTGGCTCCAGAAGGAGCGAGGAATCTGACCCACTAAACTCGGATGCCCAGGATGTCTCACATGAGTCAGTGTGAATGAGAGATGATGCATTAAGACTTTATTAGTATCTGACAGCCTTTTGATCATGGCACAGAGCAGTTACAAGCAAAGACATGAGGGTGGGATGGGTGCCAGCCTGTCTGACTCTGGGTCTGTTCCAGCACGTCTCAGCTCATGGCTGTCCTGCAGCCTCCTCTCCACAGACCTCCTCCTCTGTTCATTAACACACATAACCCCACAAGTATTAAAACTGTGCCTCCCTCTCCTGGAATTTAATTTCTCCAACTTTTCTCGAAATAAACAGTTTCTTTTTTGCTGTTGCCAAGATAAAGCTCTTTCTTCCACAAACTCCACGATCCTCCTTTTGTCTTCACTTCTCCCTGAGCAGCGAAAGTCTACCAGGCCTCAGAGGAAGGATTCTCCTCCAAATCTGTTCCTATCTGCACTCTCCACACTCAAAATCTTCCTCTCCAGAACATTCTTTTCCTGGTCCCATGCTGGAAACCTTCAGGCTTCTGCAAACTTTGCCCAACCAAGGCCCCCACCAGGCTTTCCCCAGCTTGAATGCAATTTTTTGTGGAGCTCAGGGTACCTAATTTCTCTCCTCAGATGGGGATTGTGACTTCTACTTCAGACCCCAGAGGTCTAAAACTCTTTCCAAATAACCCTCTCCAGAGAGGCTGCCCTCTCCTCACATAGGCACTGATGGGTGTTGCTGTCCTGAACTATCCTGATGGGGTAATCATGGAATCATTAAGGTTGAAAAAGACCTCCAAGATCCTGAAATCCAGCCTTTGACTGAACACCACCTTTTCAACTAAACCACATCACAAAGTACCTCATCTGCTCATTTTTTGAACAATGCCAGGGATGGTTCCACCACTTCCCCAAGCAATGCCACTCTCTGACCGATAAGGATCAGGATTTTGCGCTGGCTTTTCCTTCTTGTCCTGTGCAGGTTTTCTTTTGTGCAGAGCAGGAAAGATGCCTGGAGAGGGGCAGAGCAGGGAAAGCATCCGGAAAACCTCAGTAAGTGTGTTTAGGGGGAAAGTATTCCCACAAGGAGCTCTATTTGACTGGTGGAAAATGTCTTCTTCATTGATAGTAGGTAATGCAAAGCACACTGCCTGCAGCTTTTTATTTTAATGTAGACATCTGAAAGTGACTGCATGATGGAGGGAGAAAGGGAAAGGTTATGTGTCTTCGCAGGCCCAAAATGGCAGTATAATGAATATAAAAGCTATCCTCTCCTCCTCTAATATATTCACTCGCCATTCCACCCTCTTTTCTAGTGACTGTAAACAACATTTGTCATCAGCAATGGGCTACTTTTCATTATAAAACTGATCTGGAAACTACATTTTTATTTCACGTACATCAGCGGTGACGGGAGAAGAAACAGGCAAAGGGAAAATATATGGCCCTAGCAGGAGAGGGACCTGGGACAAGCGTTGCCTGCACAATCCTGGGATCATTCGCACGTCTGGCCTCCAAGACAGAGGATGGTCTAATGCCTCATTAAATCCTACTGAGCCAACGATGATGCATGGTACCCTTTCAATCTTCAACGAAGTAATGCAGTAAAAAAACCCCTAATTTGCACGTTTAATGCATTCATTAAGCTATTAGTCTTTCAACAAGAGATTTAATAGCGAATTAACAGTTTTTATGAAAGAAAAAAAACAACAACAAAACTCCCCACTTAGTAGAATTACTTTTGTGTCAGAACACAATGCAGGGTAATGGGCAATTAGGGGTTTCGGAGAGGAGGATGGGAAGATGGGTTTAATTTGTGTTTGGGTTATAATTAGCTGGTGCTTGGTGCTTGGAATGAAAGGAACTGGATCCCCTTGATGGGCAAGACACCGACTTGGGCAGAAAGCACAGGGGGTGATGGAAATGAAGAAGATGGGAGGAGCTGGAAGCAGTCACTGGTTCATCCCTGAAAATCTGTTCTCATGGGACATTTCTTTCCGTGCCCAAGAAATACTTTCTCGTGGTCAGAACCGAAGACTGAGTTTATGGTGACTTGGGATTAATGCAGGCCTTCCTGGCCACCAGCCGGCAGGACAAACTCCTTCCAAGCACGAGCAGGTACTCTCAGAACATTTAAAGCTCAGCAAAGTTGCAGCCTTTCTGTTCAAACCTGTGCTTAAAGCCGAGCAAACTCTCAAGTGCTTTGCTTAATAAAGACGAATTGTTTATTTAGGTCCAAAGCCTGAATTTCAGGCTGGATTCAGCTTGGCAGATATGTGCCAGTGCAGATGGCTGGCACAGGGGCTGTTTTGTAACTTTTAGTTTGTGTAAGTCTCTTGGAAAAAAAAAAAACAAAAAAGGTCTTAATGAGAACACTGAATTCCAGGGAAGACGTTGGTGAGAGAGAAAGAGAATTGCAAAATCAAGTCGTTGTCTGAACTTACTGAAAATAAATATGATACTTTACTTGAAAAGGAAAGAAAGAAGTGGGGTTGTGTTTGTTTACTTGTTTATTTTTAAATGTCATTTCTAAGTTTTCTATTTCTTTGTAAAGTCTGTTGACAGGATATTGAACACTAAATCCACAGGATTTTTGGGCCCTTTTTCTTCTTTCCACACAAACTTTAGGAAAAAAATTCTTTTTTTTTTTTCCCTGTATTAGAAAAAAAATTCTTTAAGGGATCCTCCACTGAGCTTTGATTTTCAGCTGGAGTGAGACAGAAAAAGGGAGAATAGTCCAAAATCAATTCCTTAAAGGTCTGAGGAATCGTAAATACAGTTTGAATCAATATCTCGTGTGTGAGAGTTTGTATGTGTGTGTGTCTTCCCTCACACACATTTATTCAAACAACTGCTTTCCCATAACAGAATATTCAATTCCTTAGGGATAATAAATTGGCTTTCCAAAGTGCAATATTATCATCAAGTGGATCCTTTCCATTCGCTTTTCCAAAACTCTTCTCCCTGTAGAGGATTCTCTTCTCTCCCTGACACTGATTCTGTGTAGCTGAACACGCATGGACATCCAGGCCGGGAAAAATCCCCTCACAAAAGTGCTTTTGTGCAAACTCTCGGAGCTTGGAGAACCAGCCCAAAACTAAGCAGGCGCTCAAGCCTTGTCCCAACACAGCCACATGTCAGTGTCCTCGGATTTCTGCAGGTGAGGCCGAGTTAATTCTTGTGTCAGGAGGATCCTCAGGACGCAAGTCTTGCATCCTGAAGCACGGCGTTCTGTGTGCTGCTCTTCCAATATTTATCCAAGGGAATGGACAGGACTAATAAGGCTTTGCACTTCAGGGAGGTGCAGTTTGAATTACCCAGCTGCATGTGCAGCTTGGCTGGGGGAGCTCCTGGCAGAAGATGTCACAGGTTATTCCAGATGTTTCAAAGTTGGAGATTCTGGGCTGCTGTTTGCAAAGCAGCCCAGAAATTCTTCTTTGCAAAGAAGAGGTACAGAGCACGTGGCTCAGCCAAAGAGATTCCATCCTGGAATGCAGCTGGGCTATTATGGACATAGAATCCTTAAATGGTTTGGGTTGGAAGGGACTCTAAAGCTCATCTCATTCCAACCCCCTGCCATTGGCAGGGACACCTTCCACTAGCCCAGGTTGCTCCAAGCCCTGTCCAACCTGGCCTTGGACACTGCCAGGGATGGGGCAGCCACAGCTTCTCTGGGCAACCTGTGCCAGGGCCTCCCCACCCTCAGAGGGAAGAATTTCATTCTACAACCTCATCTATGCCCACCCTCTGTCCGTGTGAAGCCATTCCCTTTGTCCTGTCTCCACATGTCCTGGTCAGAAGCCCCTCTCCAGCTCTCTTGAGCCTCTTTCAGTACTGGAAGGTGCTATAAAGTCTCCCCAGAGCCTTCTCTTCCCCAGGCTAAACAACCACAACTCTCCCTGTCTTTCTTCACAGGAGAGGTGCTCCAGCCCTCTAATAACCTTTGTAGCCTCCTCTGGACCTGCTCCAACAGGTCCTTCCCCCCATGTGTATCAGTGCTGGAGGGTCCATTGCTCTAATTGCAACAATTTCTTGGACACTCTGCTGAAACAGCTCTTTGGACACGGATCTCCCAGGCAGAGGCTCCTGACTGCCTGGTCCCAGGGCAGCAGAAGCAAGGGATGCTCTCGGCGTTACCCTGAGCTTTGTGCAGCAAATGCTGTCAGCTCCTTCTTTCCATGCACTGAAAGCCAAATGCTATTTTCCCACTGGTCCCTTTCCCTGTGTTCCCCCACAGAGCCATTCCAGTGAGGTGGGGGTGGACTCAGCCATGCCCGGTGCTGTGTCCACGTGTCTGTGGGTGCTGGAATCGGTGACATGGGACACGGAGCCTCGTTGCTTCCAGCTCCACCCCAGCTCCCTGTGGGGAAGATGCATCTGAGTCTCCTCATGGCAGCTTTTTCTCTGCAAGCAGCTTGCTGTGTGGGCTGCTGCCTGCTCTCCGAAAGCTTCTGAGATATTTGTAGCTGCTCTGCTTGTTCTGATTTTGCTGGAACAAAAATAATTACTCGAAGGACAGGGGGAAAAAAATGTATGTGTGCGTACATATGGATTCTGAAAAACCAGTCTGAAGTGTGCCACAGGACTGCACTGTGCTTTCAGGGGATGTCATAAGGGAGACTTTGCAGGCTTTGGAAACTAAACCAGGACCACAGCTCTGCCCTGGAATTTCATTACAGTTTCTTGCACACTCTGGATGCAACGGTGAGGAAGTGAGAGCCCTGCCAATTTGTAAGGGTTATGGTTGAGTACACGGCTGGAGGGCTGATCAGATCCAGCTAATGCATATTGCTGATATAATACTGAATATTTCTCCTGTCTGGTCTTCAGCTTTCTGGGATTAATTTCACATATGCAGAGAGAACTTGTGACTTTCACAACTTTTACTTACCTGGGTGTACTGACAGATAAGGCAGATGTGCCCATTTCCCTACTTGCCCTGGTGCTACGACTGAAGATATTTTAAACCTGTCCAACCTCAAATCAAAGAACTGTTTTAAATTTAATCTCTGAACACTTTGAGCTGAGTTTAAGGGTGAAATTTGCCTAATGGAAGTCCTCAAAAGTGAGCTCAGGTGGGACTGAAATGAAGTTTCAGCTTTCGCAATGGGTCATATCCCAGGAGTTCAATTCTCCCCGTCTTGGGCAAACTTTGCAATCACTTTGCCTCTGAGAGATCAGCAGCAGAAATTACTGCACACACGTGGCTGCAAAATCTGTCTCCCTGTTATCCCTCCCCCTTTGAAGCACAGCAAAAAGCTGGGACTGGCACAGCCAGCCTGATGTAATTGAATTTCCCTGCCTCGTGCATTATATTTTATCAGGTGATGACTTGGAGGGATTTGCATTGCACAGAGCCGCTGAGGAGAGTGGCTGAAAAACGGTGTGAAAATGCTGATAAATAGTTCTAAATGAAAGCAATTTTAGCAAGAGCACCTGTAGGCAGCCTTGGTCTCCTTTTTGGTGACTATCACTCCAAAGTGGGAGCTCCCAGCAGCAACAGAGAGAGCGGTGCCACAAGGCACCTGGGGCTGCAAGAGCCAAGGGCTGGCTTTTCTCTGCCTGGCTATTGAGCTGGATCGAATTAGTGGCCAGGTTAAAGCCCCAAAGCTCTGCTGCTGACCCACTCAGGGCTTCCTTTTCCCTTGTTAATGGGAAGTGGATGAAGGACATTGGGGTTACAGCCCTGGGTGACACCGATTTTCCTCTTTACACTCATTTACTGATTGGAATAAAGGTGGGGGCAATGGCAGCTCCTCCCACGTGCATCTGAGCTCTGGTTCCTGGGACAAACATCTTAAGGGCCAGGTGACCTCTAGAGAAACTCAGATTTTGGTCTCCTCCATTATGCTTCAAGTTTCATGCAGTTCATTCTGAGATGAGAGCAAGGAGCTCATAAGAGGTGCAGCTAAAGCACCACCACATCAACCAGTCACTGGTGGCTGGAAAAAAAGCTGCTTTCCAGGTTATTATTTTTTGATATCAGGATTGAGACCAGTTTCAAAGCTCTTTTGAGTTATACTTAATGCAAGAAGAAAGGGCTGGGAGGGTTTCTAGGCTTGCACTAATGGAAATGACATATGGAAACATGAAGCTAAAAGTACTTTTTTTGTTCATTTTTGCTTGTTTGGGTTTTTTTGTTGTTGTGTTTCTCTCCAAGTATATATGGAAACAGCTCACTCCAGCTCCTTGTACTTAAGGATCCATTTGTGCTGCTGCCTCAGCTCCTCCCGTGGAAGGCAGTGAGTTGAAAGAGTGATTTAGACACTGTTAACACAAACGAGAGGAGACAGGCCAGTACTTAGCACGACAGACTCCTCAGAAAGTTTAGACAGGGAAAAGCTGTTTCTTTTCTCTCTGTCGTTTCCCCTTTGCAGCCTGCAGATGAGAATTTCATAGCAGAGTAATTCAAGGAGTGGGAACCCCTGGGTAATTCAGCTCTGGTCATCTGCCAGTCCTTGCAGTCCGTGCCCTTCGTGGCAGAGCTCAGTGTGTACAAGCAGAGGATGAGTATTGGTACATAAAATAGAGGGGGAGTGGTGAAAAATGAGTGACAAGGCATATTCTAAATATCCAGAGCAAGCATTCAACAGGGAAACCCAGGAAACACAAAAATGAGAGGGGCTGGGTGGTGAAGTTGCTGCTCTGCTCAGCCTGTGTCCTAAAATAACACAGGTACTGGAGAGTGAAGTAAAATGGTTTATGGGGCAGTGGACTGACTGAGCACTGAGTGGGCTGAGTGTAAACCACATGTAAAAAACCAATGGAAATTCAGATCCACAAGGTCTGAATTAAAATCTGGTGTGGATCTCAGGTTTTTTCCCAGCTGATAACACATTCAAATCTAGTTCTTAGACATGCACTTCAGTTCAAGACCAAGAGGGAAGAAATGGCTTTACCTACTAAAGTGAGATTCATCTCTGTACAGAACACTAGGAAAAAATTTGTTCCACATGCTACACATTTATTTTGGGTAAACTTATGTAATTCATGAATGAATGAATTTCTGCTTGCTTCACTTTATAGGAGCGAATCTGACCTCAATATTCAAAATCACGGGTTTTGGATCAAGTTGACCTGTGTTATAGTGTCCACCTTCTGGGTACACAGGAGAAATCCCTCCAGCCTCATCCAGTACCCTGCAGCACCTCAACTTCTGATGAGAGTAAGTAGCTTTTTTTTCTTCCCCCTTAGAATTTCTGAGGAATAAGATTATTCTCCTAACTCCAGAAATAATTCTATTTATATTTCTGAATGTATCTGGTTACACTGACACAAGGGAAATGGCTGGAGATTCTGGGATAAAACAGAATCTCTTGTGCAATTCTCTAGATTAAAACCATCACACAACAAGGTGGATTCAGAAAGTCAAAAGGAGAAATGTCCTGTGACAAGAGAAAAATCAAAGTTTCCCAGATACCCACTTGGGTGATGAGTAAATCTATAAAGAAAGGGACTGATCAGCAATGAGAACAACATCTCAGATGAGCTGGGGAGATAAAGTGAGACTTGTAAAATGTCAGGGTTTTAATTTCCTCGCAAAGGAGATTCTTTGTAGAGGAAATTAAAACAAACAGTAGAAATTCCTTACCCATAGTAATAAGGAGTTTATAATGAGACAAGAAGCACTGACACCATGCAGGAAGAATGGGGCCAAGTTTGAAAGCAATCTGCATTTGTCCTCAAAACAAAATGAATAATTTTCTTTCAAATTCAGTAAGGATGTTGATAATGACCGTGGCATAAAGGCAGGACGTGAATGGGAAGGAGTTTTTGGATATTTAAATTACTCTAGCTGAGGTAGAAGTGAAATTCAAACTTCTTGATGTGATGATAATGAGAGCAACAAACTGCTTTTGTTTCTGATTTCTGAAAGAGGACTTGTACAGAGTGTAGGTTCAGTAGCAGGTTGATATTATTCGATACAAGAATAGTAAACATATGTATTTTAGAAAAAAATAATGATCAAGGCATTTACAAGTCCATTAGTGTGACCTCTGCAGATTCCAAAACCAACTTTGAATGGCAGAGTCATTAAAACAGTGTCAGATGGGTCACAACATCTTTTCTGGGAAAAGACCAGGAAAGAACAGTGTGCTATCTTGCTTTGGGAAGTTAACTAATTTCTGTCTATTTGGTGTAATTTAGAGCTGTGTCCAAATAAGCCACAAACATTTGGGATGCACAATATGAGAAATTCTCACTAAGGCAGAGGTAGGAAAGTGAAGTTAAATCTGATCAGAAGAGTGTTACCAACAGAGAGAACTTCTCCAAGAAGGGAAGTATTTCTGTGGGGATGGTTCGTAGTGAAATTCTTCAGGAATCACTCTTGTCTGATGCAGCTTCACATATTCATTAATAATGGAAATTACCAGTGATGAATGATAAAAGCTGGTAATGAATGGTAAAAGCTGGTATAAACAGAGTGGAATTTGCTCATGCTAAAGTACTGATGAGCATTGGACCAGTGACCTGAGAAATCTGTGTAGGAAAAACAAAGTTTCTGAGCCTGAGAAATACCTGGAGATGTCAGACAAGCCTAGAAGGGTCTGCTGAGGTACCAGTGTGTGATGGAGCTGTGCAAAGGCACATTCCAAGACGCCTCAGGCAACGTGTGTCTAACAAAACAAGAGAAATGGAAATATTTTTGTATCAGAGCCTGGTACACATTCATCTGTAACGCCACGTACAGCTCCAGACATCCCCGCCTAATGGAGACTAATCCCAATAAGGGCGGGCACAGAGAAGGACTGATGGGATCATCAAGTGGATGGAGAGGCAAAGACTTGAATTTTTAAGACAAGTAAACAACTGCTGTTACTAAACAGAGAGTGTTGAGGGGTATGTGAAAAAGATGAACAGAAGGATTCAAAATGCCAGAGAAGGAGATGATTTGTTAAGCTCAAGGGTAACATTGACACAAGAAGAAATGAACGTCAACAAGCCATGATTAAATTCAAGCTGAAAAATATAAGCAGGAGTCTCAAAGTCAGAAGAGAGAGAGCAAAGCCTTTCCAGGGGAGAGAAAAGCTGAGATTCTTCCCACCAAACTACAGACACTAAATGAAGGTATTTACCCTCGGGATTTATCACACTAAAAGACACCCTTTAATTAATGTGAAGAGCCTCCTTCAGAGTGTGACTCAGATCCTGGGTGTGCTGCAGCAGCTCAGAGGTGTCTCTCCTTAGGTCTGAGGTCTAAGGTAACTCATATCCACTCCTGCTTCCTCAGATCCCTAAAGTGCCATGGGTGACCCTGCAAATGGAAAGGCCCAATTAATTCTTAGGTGAAGGATAATTATCTTAAGGCCGTTATATGGAGTGCCTGCAAAATATTAGCTGCAAGAGCAAATGCACAGTTTTGAAGACTCAGTTCTGGTTTAAAGCAGTCTGATCCTGCACAGTTCCTCTGTGCTGACATCGTGTGAGATGCCCCAGCCTTGTCTTGCATTTAAGGCCCAAAACACTTCAAAAAAGGGTTAGGCTGCCACAGATACTTTGTCTTCACCGTGTGCAGTCTCTTTTTTCTGCATTGAATTATAACCCGGTCTCAGGTGTCACAGGAAATCATGGGAAGTTTAATTTTGGGAAGAAAGATGGGTTGTTCAGAGTGCCTGCAGGCGGTAGGTTTTGTCTCTGTTGGAGAAGGAGCAGAATTATTGACTTCCAGTTTCTTGAAATGGAGTCTAGATTTATTACAACAAATTTTCTTAATTTTGCCTGGATTGCTGAGCTGTTTATAGCCGGGATGAAGCGGTACCAATCTTTTGGCCACAGGTGATCCTATCACCCCTCTATTTCACAACGGATGGTGGCCTCTTTTCGGGGATATAATAGTGTGGCTACATTAGTCTGTCTCCTGATGGCAAAGAAATTGTGTTTCATTCTCTCGCGCCTAACCAGATCAAGCCTCTGTGACTATGTTTGCCACAGTGCAACATTTAAATGCTCATTTCCAGGCCTCTCACTGATCTCTTTCTCCATTTTATAAAGTGGTGCTAATTTGAAGGCGTTTTAAAGCACACAAGAAAGAAAACTGCAAGCGGAGGTTTGAAGGTGATGGGGCCTCCAGCGAGGGTGAGGAGGAGGAAAGGGAATCTCGATAATGCTGCCCTTCCAGGGATTCTGCCATTAACTGATGCATTATTTTTCTAAGCTCATTAAATAACCCTTAGAACTGTGAAAAGGTCAAGAGAGAGGGGAAGGAGCTGAAGCTGCCTGTGGATTTTGGTTGTACAGCAATTTCCCGACCAAGCTGAGGAAGGAAGGGGGGGATGGAAGAGTCAGGAGAGGAGGGGAGTGGAAAAGAACTGCTGTTATTCTGTCAATCCTTTTATGTAAATAAATGTTTATCCTCTGACTTTTCCCTACACTGGTCATCGATCCAACCCCATCGTAACCCACCTGTAGTAGCTGCTCTCTGGTGAAGCAACAAGCTGTTGTTTACAGCCAACAACAAGTTGTGATCACCTCTGGATCAGCTTAGGCGTGGGGTTGATGTCTTTACCCATCAGTGAGTGTCTTTTATGGTCTGAGGCAGGAATTAGAAGTCTTTTGGTTGCTCTAGGAAGCCCAGAATCTCCTTAGAAACACCACATTCAGGAAGGTCTGAGGTATAATGACGATTTGTTACTTTTTAATGGATTGTAAACCACATTCCAGGACACAAAAATTTGTCTTAGCAAGTCATAAACTTCCCAAAGAGATGGTGAGGAAGAAGTACAGAGGAACGAGGTCTTCAAATCCACTGATGCCGTGGGAACATGGGAACTGAGAAACTTGTTAGCCTGTTCACAGGTCCCTCCCTTAGGAGAGATGTGTCAAATTCACTTGAACAAAGGGAATGTTTCCCTTTAATTGGTTGTTGTTTCTTAACTTATGAAAGAGGAGATGCTTGCTTATTTGTTTTCTTTCTTCTTTGGCTTTTGCTTTGCATGGCAAGATGAGTTTTCAAACTGACCTAATAGAAAAAAATCAAGATTAATGCTGCCTGATCAAATAGAAATAAAAAGTTCACCCCTTTGTAGAGCAATGGATGACATCTTTGGTACTTTTTATGATGTTAGTGTGAGACAAAGGTGAAATGTGAACCTGGTATATGGGGTAGGTTTATGATGAATCAGTGAGCAAAGAACATTATTTGTGCCCACTACTCAAAGAAACTCCCAACAAAGCCCATTTTCCTTCACTTTTTTTGTACAATTCACTGAGGCTCATCCAGTGAACCAGTGCCCCAAACACAGAACATGCCACAGGATTTGATGCAAAGTTGCTCCTCTTCTTCAAAAAGAAGTTACTCAAAAATTCTGCACAAATAAGAATCTGAGAAATTGCATTCTATATGAAAAAACACGTAGTGTTGTGACATTTAAAAATTTTTGGTTTTTCCAGAACCAATGAATATAAAGCATAAATTTCTGCCCTTTGCCTTTAGAAAGCTGGGAGAAAGTGTGTTTATTTATCTCAATGCAGAAATTGTGTGAAAGCCTCATTTGTATGGGTCAGAAACAGAACAAGATTGTTTTCTGAATTCAATGCTATTCCCATCTAGGACTGGATCTTAGTAACTGGTGTTCCAGTGCATTAAAGTGAATCCACAGTGCTGCTGCTGGGGTCTGTGTGCAATCAGTTCTCCCGTCTGGATGTCACAGCTCTCTATTTTGCCTTTCTTTAGGCTTGTTAATCTCGTTACTCTGCTGAATGTGCATCAGTGTAGCATTTGGACTCTGAAAATGCAAATCCCACGAGAAATTTCACTCAGCTCCACCAAACCCATTTGTCTTTGGCAGCCCATGAGTAAAAGTTGTTTTGATGCTGTCGGTGTCCAGTGCAGATTTGGTCTTTGTTGTGTTTTAGCCCTGAACTGGGGGAAGACAGGCAAACATTTCATGGTTCTGGTGCTCTGTGGGCTGGTCCTGGCCTGTAGGATGCAGAGCCAAGACCTTCCAGGGCTATTCTTCTGAGCCACGTGCACAGCATGGAGAAAACACAGGGAAGATGCATCGCTTGACCCTAACAGGGAATTAGTCCTGCCCATCCATTTCTGTCCACAGGAATCCCAGAAAGTGGTTAACCTCAATTTATCCATCAGAACATGCAGTAGATTCTGTCAGGGATTTTAAGAACACAGAGCAGGGAAGGGATGCTCGATGCTTACAAAAGGATTGAGATTGAGGTCAGTGGGATTAGGGTGCTCATCCTTGCTGGGCACAGCCACAAATCCCAGTCGGCAGCGCTTGCCTGAGTTCACACGGAGCAGGAGAGCGACGTCTCAGCATTGGAACGCGGATTCCCCCACCACGCAGAGGGTGAGGGCACAAGCAGCACATCTGGGAAGCGGGGGAAGTGTTTGGCAGGCACTTCCCTCGGGATTAGCACTTGAGCAGAGCGGTGTGCTGAGCCAGAGGAACACATCTCTATTTGCCGAGCAGATTTCGCGCGTTCGCTTGTGTGAGCGAGCGAGTACGAGACCGAGAGGAGCTTTTCCCGAATTGGAACGGTTTCTTTGTCAGTGCTACGACTCCTCCATTTAATTCCACAAATCTGCTGTAATCAGAGTGGCTTCACCCATCAGCTCAGCGGAGAGAGAGCACGGGAGGGAGGAGGCAGCTCTTAACTTTCCAGCTTTCTGTGTTCTCAGGCATTGCATCAAAGTGGCACGGAGCCTCCTGGGAAAGGGATTTGCTATCACTCATGTCAGTCCCAGCCACATTATGTTTATGGATATGATAGACTGAATACTAAAATTACCATTTGCACAAATGATCACACAATTCCTTCAGGCCCACTGTGTCCCTTTAATAGTCCAATCTTTCAATAATGAAGTGGAGATCAGTCAAGACTCCCTGAAAATCCCATCTTTTTCTTTCATTTCTCTTTTCTTCCTCCTCCTCCTCCTTTTTTGGGGGCCTTTTTATTGCACACATTATTTTCATCCTTTCTCTGAGCCAGATCCATTTACCAAGTGGTTTTAAGGGAGATCAAAAATGAGATTCTCAATATTCCTATAATACCCCAGAAGTAGCAACGTGGCAGACAATTCATTGCTGCTCGGGGCAGTGAGTCATGCTGAATTCAGAAGTTTGGGAACTACGCACGGGGAAGAGGGATGCTATTCATGAGGCCTCAGAAACAAATATAGTGCAGGAATGATACCTCAGAGAGCAGGCTTGCCTTCCTTAATGCCATTTACTGCATGCCCTGCTGCATCTCCTTTCCATGATACTTCCTGAGCTTAATATCCAGGGACAAACATTTGCCTGATAGTGCTAAACCCAAGGAATTATTGATTGCGTGGATCAAATGTAGACCTGGACTAAGGTCTAAGCAGAACCAAGGAGGGTTTAACCCACTTAATTTTATTTTTAGAAATGGTTCTACCACAGTTTTATTCACCTGTTTCTCAGGAAAATAAAAATTCTTCCTGTGAGAATCAATGGGACTTTTTATGAAGTGAGTTTTTAAAGACTCAGTCACAGTTGAAGGGTGTAAGGGAGAGTTGTAGGAGTGGGATGTGCAAAGCAGGTTAGAATATAACTTCAGATTGGTGTGACAAAGAGTTCAGGGGAGATGGGCAGATACTGAAGCACTGGCGATGGTCCTTGACACAAGGCACGGTCTGGAGAGGTGATGGGAATGAGAAATCTGCTGACAATAACAGGAGGTCCTGCCAGTCAGATTGAGCCAATATGGGGAACTGGGAACAATACAGAGATTGTGCCCTGGAAAGGAATGGTGCTGGGTATGACGTGTCCTCGCTTGGACTGCAGCTCGCAGTGCCCACGCCACAGGCTGAGGTGGTGCCAATCCATAAAGCTCTGTGAAATCCATAAAGCTCCATAAATGGAGCTTTAGAAAATATATTTTGAAAATATTCATTGCCTAAAGGGTTGTCAAGCACTGGCACAGGCTGCCCAGGGTAGTAGTGGAGTCATCATGCCTGGAGGGATTTAAAAATTGTGTAAATGTAGCACTTGGGGACATGGTTTAGTGGTGGCCTTGGCAGTGCTGGGGAATGGCTGGACTTGATGGTCCCAGAAGTCTTTCTCAGCCTAAATGTGTCTTTGATTCTGACTCAGGGCACTGGACTCTCATTAGGGTTTGATGGAGTTGTACCAACATATACAAATGGGAAACCCGGATCTTGCTTTTCCACTTTGTATCCGTGCATTTGTTGATTTCTGTATCTCCCTCAGCATTTCTCTCTGTCCTCCCACTTCCCCACTTTTCTCCTTCACTCTCCTTCTGTTACCTGCAGTGCTTTTCTCTGTCTCTCTTCTCCTAAAATCTTCCTTCCTATTTTATTTGACATACATTTTTGTTTTATCCCTTTTCTGTTTGCCTCCCTTCACATCAATGTGCTATTACTGCCTTCAACCAAAACATGGGTATGGTCCTGCTGAGGGAAGATGACGTCCTGGATGCAAAACCCACCCAAGATCATGGTCAAAGCCATGAGATTTCAGGGTGAACACATTCCCACCAGAGCCCTGAGCCAAGAGAACCAAAGTGTTGTACCCAGGGACGATTTTCTGCCTGGAAATCAGTTTGCTGATCTCTCTGGGAGGCTCTGCGAGGTACAAGAAGCAGCTGCAGAAACTGGGAAGGTGTGCTCAGAATTTCAGCAGTCTCTGGGTGGAAGATTCCACTCCTGACTCGGAAGCCCCCATCTCCCACCTGCCTCTCCAATGGTGGGAAGCTGCCGATGTTTTTGTTGTTAATTATTTCCCCTGTTGCACTTGCTCTGTTTTCCTGCTTACGTTAACACAGCTCTGGTTGCTGCCTGTGCTCAGCTGCCTGTTTGTCATTTCTGCTCTTTGCTGGTTCCTGGTAATCTGTGTGCACCCAGCCTGCTGTGCACTGGGATTTACTCATCGAGCTTCTTGTGTGCAGAAGCTGTTGGCAATAACAGGATAACGAAAAAAAAACCCACCTTGACGCTGGCCAAGCTGCAGAAATCTCAGCTATGGACAGTGGGAGATACACCCTCCTCCATAGGATGGGTAGGAAAGAGCCTGAAGAGGAAGAGGGAAGTAGAGATTGGGGGTGTAGAGGTGTAGGGGGAGCTGCAGCGATTGCAGGAATGAGAGTGGAGTTTGTGCAGAGGGGCTGCTGAGAGCAGCCACCGGGGGCTGAGGCACATCTCCTTCTCCTGGGCAGCACCATAAGTGCTGGGAAATTGTACAGCAAAACCAAATTAAATCTGAGTGCCGAAAGCAAAGCACTTAAATCCGTACTTAATGGCCCGATTCCCAGAAGAGTGTAGCCCACAGACCCAAAAGGCTCACTCTGACACAAGACTGTGGCCTTGAGTGTGTTTCTGTGTGTTTTAGGATGAAGTATTTTAGAATGAGTTCCTGGCATGGTTTAACCACAGCCAGCACAGTCACCTGTGGGTTGGGATAAAAACGGTTTAATAGGGAAAGAAAAAGTCACAAACACAAGCAAAGCAGGGGCAACTCCTGCCATGTTTTGGCACTGCCAGGTGCTCCCCAGGGCCCTGCACGGAGACACCCCAAGGGGCAGGAGAGGTGTTCTGTGTGACTCAGGCTGTCCTGTGTAACTTGGCAGCGCTCGATGCCACCCGAGAACTGCATTTATTGGTGTTTGGAAATCCTTCCACAGGGTTTCACAGGAGCAGGAGGAACAGGGCTGGGCTGAAAGGGATTAGCAGGAGTAATTTCCAGGCAGGGATCTTATTCAAAGATAGTCCTTGCACGGGTTAGGACGCACCACTCTCTGGCTTTCAGAGTCTCCGATACAAAGGCAATTATCAATGACCCCATCCAGACCAGGGGAACTGCAGTGCCTGTTGCTTTTAACTCACGTTTGAATAGCCAAAGGTTTTTTAAAACTCCTTTTCCCCCATTGTTTGACTGTTATTAACCTGAGCAGTTTGCTGTTGGAAGCTAAAGGTGTTTTTTACAAGGTTTCACAGGACCGGGCCAATGGCAATGAAATGTTTGATGAAGAGTAGTTAAATTGTTTTGACTTTATTTTGGTAATGACAAAACATTTTGTTTTGAGAACAGAAAAACACTTGATTTTCACATTTTTCTCCAATCTAATTTGTATGGATTTTATATTACATTAAGGCATTAATTTCAAATAGCTTGTAATGGCGTAGAGTGCCACACATTATGGCATTTTGATGTCTCCATGTTATTTGTTCTTTTAACACAATTTCTCTTCTGTGGCAAGGTTTGACAACTTAGGCTGCTGCTTCTCATTCAGAGGAGGAATTTCCTGTAAAAATGGAAGTTCACTTTACTAACTACAACTACTACCCCATCCTTTCCCTTCTCAAAATACCCATCATCCTTCTTCCCTCTGTCTTTAGCACTTCTTCCTCATTTTTTTCCCCTTCCTATCCTCATACTCAGTGAAAATCTCCTGTGCTTGAAAGGAGTAGTGAAGGTGTAGATGTAAACCAGAGTGTAGTAGGAAGGGACAAAACGGGGCTATGGGGACATCATGGGTAGATTTTGTTCCAGTGCTCGACCCTTTAAATCTTGACTGCTGTTTCTGGGACAGCAGAAGCTTCGTGAGAGGGTTTTATTTTAAACAAAGCCTTTTCTCTTGATAAAATACAGATTTCACAGACACATTGCATTTTGCAGGGTTGTCTTTTGCAAGTCAAGAGGGGAAAAAAAATCTCAATGCTTCAATCCATCCATTACTTGGAACTGCTAAGTGTCAGTGGAGAGAACACCTGGAAAATTCCGGTTGTGTAGCTAAAAAGGAGTGCAACAAACTCGTCCCCAAATAAATTGTTTGCACTTTGTCTTCCCAAATACATTAGATAGCTATTGGAGAACAGGGAAACTCAAATATAAACAAACACATGTAAACACATGTAAATGTATACACACGCACACCTCCCCTGTGTGTATTTATTCAAACTGTAAATTCCACGTTTGCTGGCTTCCAGGGAATTCAATGCTTGCACAGAGGCAGCTGGGAGCCCTCTAACCTGGCACAGCCCCGGATATTTCCTCCAGCAGAGCCCACCTTTGCCTGCGACCCGGGAGACGAGCACATTTTATAAAAATTCCTACTACTCATTCCCATCCCATTCCCTGACTCCAGACCCTGAAAGGGCCCACACACCTTTGCTGGTGCGAAACCCACCCCAAAGACCTTGGGAGTGTCTCGTATCCTTCACCAGCAGCCAGGCGGCCGCGCTCCATTTCCCGCGGAATTCCGGCCGCTCGGGTGTTTATCAGGAGCATCTGTTGGACAATCTGGAGGGGAGCGGTGCCGGTGCCGTCGGCGCGGGGGTGAGGAGGGTGAGCGGCACACAGAGCGGAGGAGATGAGGCTGTGCCTGCTGCCGGGGGTGTCGTGACCTTGAATTCCCGTCGATGAGCGATGCCGAGCGTCTCAGAGCAGAACTGACGGGGATAATGTTCCTCCGAATGGATGGATGTGTTCTGGTCACCGGGGCTGGGGAGGGGTGGAGAGGATGGATCATTAGAGAGACAGGAACAATTAGAGCCTCAGTGTTGGGTTGTTACAGAGGTGCTGGCTGTGAGTGGAGTGGAGAAACAACAAGCAGGAGTGTTTATCCCCATTTCCCTAAAGGTCATATTTCACATGGAGCCTGTTCTGCCCTCCCTGACCTACTGCTGGTACTTGTGGGGTCCACAGAGGGTGAGCAATTGTCTGCACAAGAAACTGAAATCCATGAAGGTGATTGACACCCATGGAATGTAAATCCCTTTGCAAACAGAGTGGCCCAGCTGGACCTGCAATGCCCCTGACATTCCCCTGCCGGGCCCTACCCCTACTTTTAAGTTTACAGCCACCACCTCTACGACCTTCCCAAATTTCCAGTAGCTTCCTGCAAGATTAACGTCAAAATTCCAGTGCCTCTAGTTCTGTGTTCAGCCTGATGCACTCTGCAAGGTGTTGTGTACAAATCCTCCTTGCCCACCCACCACTACACAAAAATACTTGGCAGAGCAGATCCCTTTCCTTTCCCTCAAAACCAGCCCTGATGGGATCATTCAGTGCCTATCGATGGCTGATCAGAGTCCAGAGCCCTCCAGCAAGTCCCACTTCCTTTCTGAAAAGGAACTGGGTTCTAATAACAGTCAAAGTTTTGCCTATGACATATTTTATTCCTCTCCTTTTGATTTCCGCATCTGCACACTTCTAGAGTCCTAATTCATTTCTTTAATGGCCCTTCAGCTGTTATATTTTTGCTTGTCAGGGGGCTTTTTTAATTTCCCCCCCACACTTATAAATATATAAAACATTTAATGAGGAAATAATGATATTTTCTCATGTCACTGCCTATTTTTCCTGTCATATTTGATGTGTTTGTAATGTGGGCGGACGTATTATTTATGACCGGGGAAATTAAATATTATTTCACTTTTTTTTCCCCCCCCTAATGCAATCTGTGTCATCTTCCAGTTCCCAATTTCTTTCCATTAAAGTTATTGTCTTTGCTGTTCCACTCGACCGTTTGCTGTGGGTTTTGTAACAGCGCTGCCAGAAGATGCAGAAAAAACATAATGGGGAAAAGAAATGGCATAATTTGCAGGAGATACTTTTCTCATCTCATTTAAATGAAGACAGTTTGTTCCTGGGTGTCAAAAGCATCAAGAGCAACAAAAATATGGAAATTGGTAATTTCTTGCACTAGGAATACTTCCAAAGCTTTGGAGACTCTGTCTGATTCTAGCAGCTACTAAAGACATGTCCAAGCCAAACTTCCAGCATAAAATAACTTCAAACCTCAAATGCTTGAAATCTGGGCCTGAATTTTTTAAGTCTTTGGCCTCAACTGCTTCTCTCATCTGCTGCCAGAACGTCCTCAAAACTGGGACAGGAATCACAATCCCAAACATATTCCTTAATCGTTTGGGTGAAACAGAGACAAAGTGGAGCTGAACAAGGTGATCAAGTGGTGTCTGACACAGCCTTTCATGTTTCTCTCTGTTTGTGCATCTTCCAGCCCTTCCATAACAGATTACATGGGATGAGAGCATGGGACAGGACCCTTTGTGCTTCCAGAATCTGCTCCAGACATAACAGACTCCTCAGAGGCTCTTGGGTGGGATTTTTCTTAGGAGAGGTGGGATTAGCCCTCCATCCTGAACTCATCCCATCTGGTTGGGGCTTTTTTTCTTTAACCAGAGAAGACAGATGAGCTCCTCTGTGGCTGATTCATCTCCTCCCTCTGCACCATTCACTTCTTTTATTATGGGTGGAATTGCCTTTCACGGGTCATGAGTCCTCCGTGGACTACAGGAAGCCCAGACAAGTCCTTGAGTCTTGTCTATCAACTTTAATTTGTGCAGACTAACGGGGGACAGATCCCACCCAGTCTTTCCATCTGTGCTATTTCTACTTTCAGCCACAACAGCTACAGTTCCAGTCTCCCGTGGGAATCAGAGGTGAAGGCCAGCAACCTCGAATGCTGGAGGAATAAAGAGCACACTGACTCGTCTTACACTGAATATTCCTTCCCCATAGCTTGTGTCTTTTCACACCTTTCCCCACTTGCTCCTCATGATGCCTGTGCATTCTGCAGAGGAATTTTCTCCCTGCTTCCTTTTCAGTGTCATGGCTTTGTTTCACATTTCCCAGCTCGTTGTATCCAAGTCAAACCCAAAGAGCTTTCTATCACCTTTCTTCTCCTTTCCCTTTCTTTTCCCCCCCGCTAAACATCTCAGCAAGGCTGCGTGCTAATCTCTTCTTTTGCAAAGATTAGAAACGTGGCTTTTCTATGACCTTTGTGAACAATCAGCATCTTGGAGTCCCCAAGATGGGTCGCCGTTATCTCATCTTTTTGGTTGTTAACAATGATTAAGCAGGACAAAGGATGTGCTCAGAGCTCTGGAGTTTCAATCCGTCCTTAGGGAGTACCTGGAAATAAAAGCAGGCAGAGGGGGAAAGCTCCAGCAAAAAGAAAGGTTCGACCTTTAGAAAACATCCTTGGTCGGTGCTTTCTCACCTTTTCAAACATACATAAGAAAAATTTGCAAAAATAGGCCTCTAAGTGCAGACCCCGCCTCTGAACTAATTCCCCAGAGGGCTGCTCCCACAGCGTGTGCCACTGAACCGAGCGCTCTGGACTTGGGGAAACGAGGTCACAAACAGCAAGGCCATTTTGAACTGTTATTTTTGCTTATGATCTATCTCGCTGTCTGTCCATCCATCTGTGTGCTGCGATCTGTACAAGTTTTTCTCCGGGTTTCGATTACCTGCGAACAGCAGCTCGGAGCGAGGGATGACGGATACTCGCACCGCTCCCGATCCATCTAACAGCAGAGCTGAGCCTCTTCAAGGTGCAATTCCTTCACCAGCTCCTCTTTCCAGCAGTTTTTCATCTGCTGCTTGCCCTTCCCAGGGATAAAGAACACCTGTTGTGTGTGCAAGTATCTTGTGTTTCTCACATGCTCCTGTCATCTCATAAAGGCCAAAAAACTGACTAAACACCCAAGAACTGATGGTTCATCCACGCTTACATCCACACTTAGGTACATTAATGGGATGTCCACATGGACAGAGAGAGAGGGAGATTTAGAATCACAAAATCACAAAACAGTTTGGGGTGAAAGGGACCTTAAAGCCCATCCCATTCCAAGCCCCTGCCATGGGCATGGACACCTTCCACTATTCCAGGTTGCTCCAAGCCCCGTCCAACCTGGCCTTGGACACTTCCAGGGATGGGGCAGCCACAGCTTCCCTGGGCAACCTGTGCCAGGGCCTCCCCACCCTCACTGAAAAAAAGTTTCTTCCCAATATCCACACAACTCCTTTTCTGCCTCTTTAGAGCATCTCTGCCAAGAGGCTGCAAGGGAAGCAAAGGCAAGGCAGGGAGTCATTAACAGAAAGTTTAGAAGAGAGGAAAAAAAGATTTTTTAAAATGGGCTTAAGTGTGAAGAATGTTCGCCTTTGCGAACAATTCAGTCATTTATCATTATTTCATTGGCATTGTATGAATTATACATTCGAGACTATAATGGAGTAATATCTCATCTCCTTTCCCCCTCAGTGGGCACTAAATGAATGGCCAGGTGAGCTGCACTTGGACCAGCACCGCTCTCCAGGAGAGCCACTGTTCACCTCCTGCTGCTCTCCTGAGTTTCTGTTCAATAACTGGGTGTTGATCTTTTATCAATCTCTTCTGGATGTTAAAATTAATGAGTACTTAGAAAATAGCTTTTGTCTTTTAAAATGTTTTAATTTTTTCTTGTTTTTCTTTTCCTATTGAAGAGGGGAGGGGCAGAGCAGCATGGGGGAAAAAAAAGCTGGAGCAGATCAATACGGTTTTGTAATTTATCCAAGGGCTAGGGAGTGTGGACACAACCTCTGTTCTAGTAGCTCAGCTGATGGGTGGGACCATGCTGAACTCACATAATTCACCATTCTCTTGGATGGTTTGTACTGGCAGAGTTGCCTGGGAAAATATGGGCTCACAGTCACGATGGAAATGGAATATGCCCCTCCAGAACTGGTGTTTCTGCATTTCAGAGCGCTCTGACTTTTCCTGTTGTACCCCCAGAAGGAGAAGGGTCGACTCAAACCCACTTAGAGGGTTAATAAAAATATTCCTGCTGCAAGGGATTGGAGGACCTGCGAAGTCTGGTTTAAGAGGCAGGCAGTGTGGTGTTTACTTAGCAGACTATCAGGATCCATCAGAAAGTAACAGTAGCCATAAACCTCCATGGATTAACTTCCATCCATTTTGATTTCCAGCTGTATTACACCTTGGCTGTGTCACAGCCAAAATAAGAGGTCCTAAATAGGATGGCAATTATCTCAATATCATTAATTCAGTGGGCACTTTTTCCAATTTTCTCTGTTACATGTTGATTCCCGCACCTCTTCTCTGCTCCCAGGTTTCTCTCCCTGTTCCATAGCAGGGTGCTGCCTGCTCCCAGCTGACCTGCTACGGAGATGCAGCCCTGGCACACTCCAGATTTTGGGAATAGAGGTCTCTGATGCAGTGTATGTAAGAAGGAACATCCAGTCTTAAGAAGAAAATCCCACAATGTACCATTAGGAATTACTGTAGAATTGTATTTTCCCCTGAGAAACTCACTGAGCCTGACTCAGTTATGCCATCCCCTTTCTTGGAGCAAGAAGAAGTTGGATAGAGGAGGAAAGCAGGGTTAGGAGCCTTAACCCAGCTTTGTGATCCTTGAACCCCAGGGCTTTAAAGACGCCTGACATCTGCATTTGAGGAGGTCATTCCACTCAACCTTTGTTTCTTAAGCACATCACATTGACACAGAGCTCCCGAGCACCTCCACACAGGCGCTGATAAAAGGCTGGCAGCAACACAGAGATTGTTTTGTTTGAATTTGAGGTTTTCCAATAAATACACCCAGACCCTGTCCTTTCAAAAGTCAAAGGGTTAAAACTTTCCACCAAGGCAAGGTATTCCCCAAGCAATCTGCATCGAGGGCTCTCTGAAGCACGAGAACATTGTTGACCCAGACATCACTAACTTCTTCGCTTCTGAAAAGTTCTGGCTGCTGATAAACCTTTGTCCTTTTTCTTTGATTAGCTTTACTCTGGCTGTAAATCCTATTTTGTTTTGTGCTGGGGTCTAGCCAAGGAAGTATTTCTATTAACCTGGAGCAGCTGGAGAGTAGCTGGCTCTTGCTGTCAGGGGATTGCAGGCTGAGTATCCTGTAACACTCGCGTTTTTCACTGCTGAAGCCCCAGTCTAAAAAGAAGGAGATCCATGTTCCCTCTGTGGTTATTTTGCTACCCTGGAAGCTGGCAGAATTGCGTGGGCAGGATGTCATTAGCTTAAAGATGGCAGTCATTAGGATTTCCATCTAAAACCTGCTCCCCTCGCAGACTCCATGTCTGCTGCCTTTGCTGGGAGCTTTAATTTATCCGTTCATAGAGTGGGAACGTACTCCTGCTACTTTCATTACCCAATTGACTTTAATTAAAAAACCTCTAACGCCTCCTGTCTTGGAGGGCTTTGAGCTTGGTATCCTAATGCCAGGAGCCCTTGGAAGGGAAGGGGATGGCACTGAGCTGTGAGAGCAGCAATTCCCAGGCCGGGAGCGGGGATGGGCTGCACCGGTGTGCAACACACTCATTCACATTCCTGTGGAGCCACCGGTGAGTCCTGGATCTTCCACATCTCTTCAGCCTAAAGGAGGAAAGAGAGCCTACTTTTACTCCCCGATGCTTTCTGCTCAGTTACAGCATTTATTCTAAACCTTCCCGCCCCGAGGCTGTGGAGCCTCGCTAAGTTCACTACCCTCATTACCGGAGCATCACAGCAAAAAAAAAACAAAATCCCTCTCTGCCTGTGCCTTTTGCCCAGGGTCTGTGACATCCCTCCATATCTCACAGGTGTGAAATGAGCACCAAGCAGCCACAGTAAATGTTAAAACCCCTTGTCCCCAAAGGCAAACTCTGTGGTGACTAATCCCTGGGAGACTCTGGGATTTTAAAATTGGTGTATTTTCTCCTTTCTGTTATCTCTGCTCCCTCTGAGCCTTTTGCCGTGTATTTACTGTCCCTTTTCCGCTTTCCCTGTGCCACCTCCCCACTCTGCATAGCCGGTGCCCTCAGCCAGCAGCACTTTATCTGCTTCCAATGTAGCGTGTCCTAGAAAGAATTATAGCATTGCCTTTCTCTCGACAGCCAGTCATCTCTCAGTAACATACAATAAGCTGTACTTGGGCCAAAGGAAATGGGTTTAGCCTGGCGGGTAATTAATTTTCTCAGGGTTCAGTTTCCCACACTGAAATTGGTCTCCGTCTGATCAATTAGAAGAACATTTCGCAAACGAAACTGATTATGAATCATGGGTTTCAGCTCAGCTGTGGCAAACCTGATCCATGGCTGTTGGAGCAAAAAGGAGAGGGAAGCTCCAGCCCATTTCTCCCAGCTGCTGCTCAGGAGTGAGAGCAGCACACAAACACCCCACTCAGTCCTTCCAGGAGGAAAAGATGCTGGAACTCCACCAGTTCACAGCACAGTTCTGAAAATGGTCCTCAAATCTCCTGATAGTTGTCTCCCTGGACGTGGAATTTTATCCACTGCTTGAACCTGTCCTGGGACCACCCCTCCGAGCTCTGGCGTAGCTTAACTCCGGCAGATTCTGTTCCTTTTTGCCTCCAGACACGCAAATAAAAAATGGAAAAGCTGCAGGATGAGGAACATCCCCAAGACGTCTTTAATTCAGCTGTAATGGTTTTGACCAAGGCAAGGAATGATCTCAGACATCTGAGGTCTCTGTATCACAGCGAGCTTCTCCTTCCCATTTTCCTCTGCTGGTAATAGTCACAGAAACGACGGCAGTTGAAATTTGACTTTTAAGAGAGTGACATTTCCATTTCAGCCCCGAGCGAGCCTGCGGGATCCAGCTCCCAGTGGGAGCAGTTACCCACTGCCCCACATCAGTAAAGAGAACATTCTCCATCCCCTCTGCCCTTCTCTCTGCCCCACGTGCCCCCCAGCACCGAGCAGAACCATCCCTTCAGTTGTTCCTGTGTCTTTAAAACGTGCCCAGTGCTTTACTTCAAAGGAAATAAATAACTTCAAATGTTCAAATGAAATTTTGCTGAGAACCCTCTTTTTCTCCTGAAAAAGCCATGACACTAAACTTTACAGTCATCTCAAGCCTTGAATAGTTTTTCATTTGTGTCAGATTAACCAAGTTAAAATTCCCTCTCACGGACTCGGCATTTAGAGGTATCATGCCAGAAGTAGCTTAATAACTTTCAGCTCAAAAATAAAGAAAAGGGAAAAAAAAGAGGAGGAAGAAAGGCATTTCTCAGCACCATGCAGAGTAAACAAAGAAACGCAATTTCACAAAGCAGGACCTGCTAGAGGGGATGTGCTGCAGCCAGAGAGGGGGACCAAGGCTGGACTTTGCAGTGAAACAAGGCTGCATATGAAAAATTCATCATTTAAGATCCCAGGTAGCAATCTCGTCTGGTTTTATACATCAAACTGGGTCAAGCTCAGTTAGTGCCTGGGCAGGACACTCTCTAGAAAAACTGCATTAATAAAAAGAGGTGCCACAGAAAGGGGGTCTCAGAGGACAAGTGTGTACACAGTTCCTATGGTTATATAAATATATGTGTACAGAGTATGTTACTATTTTCTATAGCTCCTTTTTCCTCCGTCTCCCTGACACAGACCTCTCATAGATGGAGAACTGCATTTGCAGAAATAGTCTTAATTTGTAGTTGAAATACGTAATGTATTTGCTATCTGCTAGACTGACCTTTACTCATACTGGAGAAGTGGATTTTAAAGGGAGAAAAGGGAGGCTTGTGATGCTTAAAAGCTTCTGCAGGAGGAAACTCTGCACACCTGAGGTCACACCTGAGACAGCTTTGTCACCAGCTTGCTTTATTCCTAATGAAGGGAGTCTCGTCGTGCCGAGGAAATGGAGGTGTTGATTGTGGCTTTTAGTTTAGAACATAATATTTCTGTATACCTTCAAACCGTGGAGCAAGACCTGGGACACGAAGAAAGACAAGCCCGACTATTACCCTGATAGACTCAAGTGCAAAGAAAAGAAACTGTTGCTCCTGTGGTAACCCCTGTTAAGGAATGTTTAAAGATGGAATTTCTGAACTGAACAATCTCAGCTTAAATAGCATCCTAGCTTCGAGACGGTGCTTTAAAGATGCAATGGAAAACTGATGCCCTGACCTCTTGTGGTCACTAAATACACAGAGCCAGATTTCCCAAGCATACGATTGATTTCAACACAGCCTCCTTCCTCAATTTTTATTTGCTTTCCTGAGTAATGTTGTCTCCAGTGCTCCCTTCACAATTTCACGAGGGCAGAACCTGCAGCCCCAATTCTTTTGCAGAAGGCGCAGTGTGACATAGTTGGAGGCACCACCCCTGACAAATTCCAGACCCCACTGCAATGGGACACAGAGAGTGAGATAATATTAGAATGGGATCTCTTGTTCAGCATTCCCTGGAAGCAGTGCTGCCTTTTGGGGCATGTGAAACGATCCTTGAACATAATTTGATCACCAAAGTTCAGAAGTAACAAGATCTTACAGAATGAGAGGATGCAGGCTCACTGTAAGGATTCATTTTTGTCATTGCCTTGCAATGTTTCAGGACATTTTCAGCAGAGAAACCATTCCTGAAAAGCTGACAAAAGGAGTAGGGTGAAGGATCTTTTGCATGGGTGTTGGCAGTCTGAATTATTCGAGATTCGAGTTTCCAATATATCTTATGGTTACTGTCTGTGTCTAGTGAGTTTTGCTGTAAAGAAATGATGGGGTTGGAGCCAACCATCTGGCGTGACCACATGGGAAAGCAGACTTTGATTCACACCTCTGCAGGCTGGAGTCAGATGCTGAGAACATTGAGGACCTGACTGCAGGGCTTAAAAAATGTCATTCTTTTCACTCCATCTTTGCCCAGTGCTGACAGGGACCTACAGATACAAATACAGCCAAGTGCAATGACCATGGAAATTTAAGAAGAGGCTGAAAGCTTTGAGGAGGAAGGGCTTATATTGCTAGCAGAGAATTAAAAACAGTCAGAGAGAGAATACAATAAATATAATACCGATTAGTTGTTAATGTGGTCGACCTACTGCCTTTTGGGTTGGCTTCTGGTCCTTTTGTGAAGGAGAGGTCCCCAGTGTAGGGTGTGGTTTTCCTCTTTCCATAAAGCTGTGGGAATGCATGAAGACACAAGCAAAGGGAAGCAGGATGCTTCCCAGTGGGTGATTAATGGGTAATGCTTTTTCTTGTAAAACCAAAAGCTTAGTGTTTACTATGACCATGATAAAGTGTAGACACAGCCTGAGCTTCCTTTTCCCTCCTCTGATAAAGCCTGGTCTCTCATGGCCATCACCAGAATCTGTGATTCCTGTCTCGTATTCCCCGTGACCTCGGATTCGGAGAGAGGATGGGATAATTCCCAAGGTATTTGAGTAAGATGCTTGTCTGGATGAGACCGCTGAAGGACTCAGCTAATGCTGCCTGGGCTAAGAGGATGTTGATAACTGAAAATCCAGTCCTGCACTTTATAGGCTTCAAATAGGGCAGCCGAGAGACAGAGCGAGGCTGTCACTGTGGGGCCAGCCAGTGAACACATTTCCCGCTGTGTGCCGAACCCAAAGCCAATGGCATTTCCCTTCTGGAAGGCTGGCTCAGGGAGAGAGTGATGGGGCTGGAGCCGTGTGGTCATAAAGGTCCGTGCTGCTGCTGGGAGGTCACGGCAGGATGAGGTGCAAACGCTGTAAATGAGGGAAGAAGAGACAATTTCATCCCATAATGCATTATGCACAAACAGTAAACAGATACTTACCCTCTGAATGGTTTTGTCTGAGATGGGGAATGAAGCAAAAATAGGCGGCAAGACAGAAGCAGAAGCCTGTCTCTCCTCTAACAATCTGCACTCAACCATGTTCGAAACAGCCACTTGGCAACAATTTTCTCGGAGGGAAAGTGGTGTGGAGAGCAGAAAATAAGGGCAGAGCTGTACCAGAGGCAGGGGAGTGGAGCCAGGATGTTGTTTTTGTTCAGTCCTCCTCCTGAAGTCAGTCCAGGTTGGTTTTGCCTCAAGCTGGCCGTGCTTTGGGAGCTGCTTTGAGACCTGAATGTTATAGAAAAGGCGGAGTGGTGAGGCAGGGGCTCGGTGGCAGCACAGAGGGGCTGTGAGAGCAGGGCTTTAACCACCACCTCCTCCCCTGCTACAGTCTGGACCAGGGCTGTGTTCCCAGGGAACTCCTCTCCAGGAGGCAAAGTCTGCTCTGTGGCCTCATGGGTCAGTGAGGAAGATTCCAAATCTTTTTTTTATCCTTCTTCGAACAAGAATTGAAAGGAAAACAAAATGCCCGCAGGGACAAGGAGTTTTCCTGCAAATCCTGTTTCCATGTGATATTTCAAGACATCCCTGGCACATCTGACTTTAATATCAAAGGAGTATTTGAGTTAGAAGCTGAAACAAGATATATGGACTTTTTGATACTGATTAGAAACTCTCAAGAAGCAACTGAGGTAGAGGCTGTCTCATGGTAGGATTTTATTAACTGCAAATTCAGTGGCGAAGGCGACAGAGAGTAGAGAGCGGAAACACGAAAGAAGCCCTTTTGTTTGCCACAACATTATTGTGATTTGGCATCTCCATCATCATGTGACATGAGGCAGGAATAAACAAGCTGAGGCTGGGATTACAGTTCATTAATGCCCCTCACATTCCTGGTAAATCCCCCCCAGCTCCTGGAGTCCCTCACGCAGTCAGGAACGACTCCTGACCAGGGCGTCAGGGTGATATTTCAAGCAAGAATAGAATAATTTTGAGCTTGGTTATCTCCTTTGCAGCCTGTGGTCAGATAACATCCCTGTGGCAACCATTTCAGTTGTCTATGTGGAAAAGTAATGCGCAGAAAGTAATTTAATGTAATGGATTGTTTAGCTTTCTTTTAATTAAATGTAGCAGCTGGAAACAAGGAGAAGACAGCTCTGTAGCACCAAGCAGGTCTCTAATTGCAGGCATCCTCCACAGACCCCACTTAGTGTGCTGCACTTCCAGCCCAAGCTCAAAACCCGATCCTACTGAATAACACAAAACATTATGATTTTTTCCGCTTTTCATGAAATATTGCAATGGGTCGTTTTGCTCTCTTTTATTTATCACCCACCCCAAAATTCGAACTGCTGACGAGAAACACGTGGCAAAGTAGCTCAACCAGCTCCAGAATTCATCTCTCAGAGTGGTCCAGCAGCCACACGAGGCAGGACAGTGCTGAAGTTCCTTGGGAAACCGTCCTTTTCCAACCACGGACTGAGGAGCTCCGACTGTTGATTCCCACCCAGTGGCTGGGGCGGTTTGAAGATGACTGAGCACGTTGATGGGCCTTTCAGCCGAGCTCCTTTCAAGTGAGAACAAAAGGCTGCTCGTGGAGTGCATCAGTGTGGGGGTGACTCACATGGGCACGGTGGGTGTGATGCTGCCAGGCACATCTCTGGGAGCCACAGTGGCTTCAAAGGCCATTTCATGGCATCGTTGGCTCCATAATTTGGAAATGGATGGCTTTGGGAAGCACATCAGCTGGAAGAACTGGGTTTTTTTTTCCAGTGTAAAAAGGTCAGCATTCCACTGGGTTACACGGGCAGGATAACCAGGGTGTTAAGTGTTTATTTTCCCTATGGCTTTTCCAGGGAATGCCAGTTCAGATGGAAGTACCCACATGACAGATGGCTAAAGGCAGGTCCCTTAATTCCACCCCATGCCTTGCTTTACTCATTTCCTCTTTGCCATTCACACTCCCTTCCTTCCTCCTCATTTCTGAAGGGGTTTGTGTGCGTACAGAGAGGGAATAACTTCCATGAGGTTTCCCTCAAAAAGCTTGGTACAAGGAGCCCACTGAGGAAATATATGTTCTCCTGGCTAGCCCCTCACCCTGGCTAATTGCCCAGTGCCCGAGGCCATGGGCAAGAAGCCCAGTAGGTCACGTTAGAGCCTACCTGACTCTAGGTCATGGTCTCTGTTCCTGGACAACAGCTTGTACTCCTCTTCCTGCTTGGATCCCCAGGAATTCACTGCTGGCTGTGCACGAGGCTAAAGGCAGGTTTGGAAGCAACATCTGTACTCGCCGGGAAGCTGGGCCAAGGCTCTGAGAGTTTGCCAAGCAACCCTTTGTCTGTGGTGTGTAAATCTCCACCTATTGCAAGGGGAGAGGAGCAAGGAGGGAAAGGCAGCACTGACTTGCAGATTTGCAAAAAAAAAAAAGGCTTTTAAGCTCTCTAGAGGGGTAACTTGCAACTGCTGAATATACTCCAGGAGAAGCACAGCCAGAGCACTTCTTTCCTCAGCCTCACTACCACTCCTTATATTTTTCCTCTTGAGAGGGGACAGGAATGCAGCACAGGCAGGGAAAAGCCTGGGAGGAACAGTGGGTTTGGTCTGTCTGCTGTTAACTCCACCACGTGCCTCATCAAGGCTTTTTCCAGTTCTCCTGCTTTTATCCGTAGGGAAAAAGAACTGAGAGGGAAAAGATGTGGAAAAGGAAAATATGAAAGGTTTCTGTGCGTGCAGAGGAAGATATTTTGACAGAATGGGTGATGGTGACTAAGAAAAGGGGGGAACGGGCGAGTGGTAAATGAGTTTGTGTTCCTGGCTGCTGAGTAGCCCCAGGAGGTTCCCAGCAAGGCTGCCGCTTTTTTATTGGAGTTTTGTGCCGGAGTTATAAACCCTTTAAATGAGTCTAGATCATTAGGGAAGCTTGGCTGATCACTGATGAAAAAATATAACAATTAAAATAAAGGGCTGGAAGAGGGAAGCAGAGGGAGAAGGAGCTGGGGGTGAGCGATTTTAATACTTAATAACAAATACTAATAATGGCGCTGAGTTGAGGACTAATTAAAAGTTTCTAAAGAGAGAGAGGAAGAGAGTGGAATTAATCTGGAGTGTTTTGTCTGGCAGCTTCTGTGAGGGCCTGAAAAGCCACCCCGGCCAGGAGGACGGGACAGAATGCTGGGAGCAGAGCAAAGCTCTGGAGAGAGATGGATCTGAGCCATGGGGAAGCCCAGCTCCACTGACAGGTCCTGCTCCTCTCCTGAGCTCTGAGTTTTGGGGTCTGCCCCATATTCCAGGACTACCGATGGTCATTCTCCCACATGGAGCGAAAAGACTGGGGAAGAGGGGCAAAAGAAGGAGTTTGAAGGGTGGAGAGGGAAAAATTGCCTGAAAATGTGACTTCTTTGGGGCAAGGAGACCTGGGTGGCAGCAGCACAGATCTGGGAACTGTGCGTGCACTGACACCAGAGCCATGGTGGGAGCCAAGGAAACAGGACCCTGGAAGGACCACAAGGGGCAACCACTCAGGAGGCCACTGCCACACGGTTTTCCATGGATTTCCATGGCTGTTCTTGTTCCCACCCACCCTTCTGTCAACGTTGTGTGCAAGTGCACCTTTACCCCTACAGAGAAATGTCCCAAAAGCCACAGTCTCACAGGGCTGCCTCCAGCTATGTCCTGAGGCAAAGGCTGAAATAACCAAAGCAGCAACCATTGCCTTTCCCTCACCAGTTCAGCAGCTGCAGGAGGGACTGTTCAGCCTGGAGAAACACCTTTTGTGGGTCATTGCATCTAAAATGTTGCAGGCACCACCGCTGCCATCTCCCATGCTTCATCCTCGTGGATAAAGGACCTGGTTGTGGGTGAATTCCAGCCTCAGACACGATGCTCCTTCCAGCCCTACCTTCTTTACTTTCTCATCTGTGCAGGCAACTCTAAGTTTTAATTATTACTGCTTTTTGCTGTTCTTTGTCTTAATTAAGTCTGACTTGCTGACTGTTTCAAGGGAGATGATGTCTGGGAAATGCCTTCCTGCCTTGGGTTTTGAATCATGGAAGGAGAGAGATGAGGCCCATCACCCCTGGATCTGCCAGGCAGCGGAAATGCAATGTCATAGGGACTGGAGGTGCAGTGGGACTGGGGAAAAGCTCCATTAAAATGGGACAATCCTCCTGGAATGAGTACAGAGCAAGAAAGGCAAGGGGATGTGTGCCTGGCAGGTAGAACAGATTTCCCAGAAAATCCCTCTGTCTTATTCTGTCTGGGATGTGACTTAGGATCATAGAAACATTAAGGTTGAAAAGACCTCTAAGATCATTGAATCCAACTGTTAACATCACCATATCCCAAAGTGCCACATCCACACACCTTTTAAACACTTCCAGGGATGCTCATTCCACCACTGCCTGGGTCAGCCTGTTCCAATCCCTGACCACCCTTTCAGTGAAGAAATTTTTCCTAATATCCAACCTGAACTTCCCCTAGTGCAATTTGAGGCTATTTCCTCTGGTCCTGTCACTTGGGAAAAGAGACCAACCTCCACCTGGCTGCACCCTCCTGTCAGGGCGTTGTAGGGAGCAAGGAGGTCCCCCCCTGAGCCTCCTTTTCTCCAAGCTGAGCCCCCTCAGCTCCCTCAGCCACTCCTGGTGCTCCAGACCCTTCCCCAGCTCTGTTGCCCACCCTGGATATGCTTTTTCCCCCTTTCTTCTTTACTGCAGCACCAGGTAAATTCAGACCCACGACACAAACACCAGCAGCATCCCCTGAGTTCTCAGACTCCCCAAACCCCACAGCAGCCACAGACAGCTCCCCCCAGCTCTGCTGGGCATTATTTCATCCCCACACAAGAAGAGCCAATTGCTTATGGTGTGGTTTGGCTTGAGAAACTCTATCCTGGCTCCTGCCTCAGCCCTGGAGCGCCCAGCACGAGCTTTGCTATTCTGCACCAGGGGTCTCTCTCTCTGTCTGTAAACACTTCCACTCCAGCAGCCTCTCTCCAACGTGACAGATTTGCTATGAGGAACCTGGCAGCAAAGGTTTTTCCTCTTCTCTCTCTCTCTCTCTGACAAATGTATAAAATGTATTAGGTTTTCATGTTCTAATTTATGATATAATAAACTCCTCTGTGCCCTGGCCTCGTTCAGGGATTGGAAGTGAAGTGTTGCACTTGCCTGCATGGGTGAAATTCTCCCAGACTGCTGTGGGTTGGAGAGGGATGGGGCAAGGGGTGGAACTGGAAGGAGGAAAGGGAAAAAGGGGATGTAGGGGCTGTAGAGGCTGCTGGGGCAGAAAGGGAAAGGGGAGGTAGAGGTAATTTCTCCAATTTTTTTTTCTCATTTCATTGGGCATCATGTGCTTCCCTGTGGGATTTACACAGCCCTGCTTCTGGTGCTTGAGGAGCTTCCCCAAGGGACAGAGCCATGTCCACCTTTAGACCTTCGAGGGAAACATATCACAAACACATAAATAACACAAGGGAGTGAGTCTGGTCATCCTCACTGAGGATGAAAGGATGGGAATGCAGGAGTAGGATGTGGGAAGCAAGAAGGATTAAGCTGGAGTGAAGGATTGACTTGATGAGACCACTTTGAACAAGGAAAGAGGCCCAGTGTCAATCCAGTATTGGTGTCTGGGCACACGCTTGGCAGCACCTTGGACAACTGCAACACAGAAACCAGAGCTCCCAGTCAGACCTGTAACCACAAATCTGCTTTTCTTCCCAAGCTTTTCCTCTCCTTTGTTTGCAGCTCGATCTGGAGGGACCTTCTGACAAGGCACCTTTATCCATCAGACTGCCAAGAACTCAAAAACCTCTCATTTGTCCACTTAATGAAATGGGCACTGCTGGCTTGGTTGTTTTGGTTTTCTTTGCTCTGAATAAATGATTGCCCCACGTGTCATTTTTTTCCTCAAGTAAACAGATTTGGTCCTGATATTTTATTATTGCTACTGGGGAGAGAGGGTGGTGTTTTCAGAGATGATGGATATACACCCATGGTGTGCAGGTAGCTTTGTACCACAGAAGGCTGCTGTGTGATGGACATCCAGAGAGCATGAGAAATCACATAAAAATGGAGGGAAAAGGAAGTCTTCACAGGAAAAAAAAAGAAAAAAAAAAAAACAGCTAACCAAAATGGGAGAAAAAAATGACTAAAGTGGGCAGATGATAAAAATGAAGAACGATGGTCTACATGGGCCCAGTCCTCATCTTGATCATTTCCAGATCTGTTCAAATCAAGGGATTGGAATAACCCAAATCCCCAGATCAACCATTTTGAGTCTTAAAGCTTAGAGTCAGACCTTTCTGAGTGATTGAAAGGTTTTATTGATCTTTGCTTGTGTCAGTTCCCCATTCACTGATACCTTGGTGGGTCCCCAGCACCGAGCTGTGGGCTCAAAGCTGAGCACATCCTTCCACCTGCTGGCTTTTTCCCTCAAGGCAAAGCATGAGGTGTCCAAGCTGGAATTACAGGAGCATCTCCATTCGCAATGACATCCTTGAGGTTCTGGAAAACTCAGCTTGTGTCAGGAGTCTGTCCCATGCAAAACTCACTCCTGTTCCTGTGGTGCAGAAACCATGCAAAGTTTAGGACAGTCAAAGCTGCACCCCTCATCTGCAAGGATAACCACATTCCTGCTCATCCTCCTTCCCCAGAGGACACAGCATTTCCTAATGCTGCACAGGAACTTAAAAACAATGTCCTGCTCTTGTTTTTCTGTTTTTTGGTTATACAAACGAAAAGGTGGCTGAGTTATCACCAGCAGACCTTCTGCAGGGAGGAGCCCATCCATCAGTCCCCAGGGACAGGTTTGCTGTAGGATTAGCTCAGCTGAAGGACACACAAAGGTGTCTGCAACGATATGGGATGGATTTGCTGAAGGATTTGCTCAGGCAAGTGATAGAGGGTCGGATGTTTAGGGTCCTATTGATGGATTTGCTGTAGGATCTGGCAGAAAATAAATCTACACCGTTTGTACCAAAGGCCTCAGGTACAACAGTCTTGTTGTAGGTTTTTCTTGGGTGGTACAAAAGTGTAACTCTATATAAACTATATCAAAACTATGTAGAAGTATAAATAAATACTGGAGACCAATTAATGCTGTAGGATTTTCCAGAAGAGAAACAGCAGGCCAACCCCTGTAAGTGTGTTATGCATTACCCCAGCACATGTTGTCAAACCAAGTTGACTTGTTGCTTATGGAATTTCTTGTGATCATCAAACCAGCTGAAAGTCTGGCTTGAGTAATTAAAATGCTAATTGGAAATTCACCATTCATCAGAGGAAATAGCAATGAGTTCCTTTCTTTTCTTCCCTGTTTTTTTTTTCCTCCAGCATTTTCTCTCTAGTGGTGGCAGATGTTGGGGTTGTGAATTCATTGTCTGTCAGAGACGCAGCGAAATCCTCTTTCCAAACTGGTTTTCTGTATTTTTGTTGATTGTCTGCTTAAATTAACCTTCTCTAATGAGACGAAGATACGCAGGGTATGCCTGTAATTTACGGGCTGTGAAATTAGTGAGTGCAGCTACAACACATCCTGGTGGGTGACAGGGACTCTCAGAGTGCCCACACAGAGGAGAAGATGGCAATGGATCCTTAAAACATGGTTCCCAGTGGTATGGGGGGTTATCCAGGCTGGCCGCTGGCACACAAACACTCAGGGCCATTAGGCACAATGGCTGGAGCTGGCCCTCTCCTCTCAGAGGGTGTTCACACCACTAAAAAGTGAATATAATGTGGATGTGAAGTGCTGCCACATCTCTCAGTTTGTATTTAAATTGTAAACCCTTCTCTGTGAGGGTGGGGAGGCCCTGGCACAGGCTGCCCAGAGAAGCTGTGGCTGCCCCATCCCTGGAAGTGCCCAAGGCCAGGCTGGATGGGGCTTGGAGCAACCTGGGCTAGTGGAAAAGCCTGTGGCTGACATCCCCAGGAGAAAGTGGATGCCTTCCACCGAAGGGTTTAAGCTTCAGTGGTGGACACATCTCCTCTCTGCCCCCCTTGCCCCACACTGCTGAGGTTCCCACTTGGAATATTTGTATGAGAACATCAGACTTCCATTTTCCCTCTTGATAAGAAGGTGTTTGAGTCATTCCTCACTCAGGCACGGATCAATGTGCCAACAAACAACCCGAGCCTCCTCTCGAGACCTCCCACCAAGACGTCCTCTGGCACGAAGCGGCACAGGCCGGGGGGAGCACGGAGTGTCCACGTCCGTGTTGGGTTTGCAGGCTGGGGAAGGGAGATCAGAGCACTGCAGGGCTGCCAGCTTCCAATATTTTAGGGCTAATTTATGGTAATAGATGTTTGAAACACTCTCAGCCCTCAAGACATTAGTACACACCTCGGCTTTCATCCGAAAAGAAAAAAATCGTTCTTTGTTTTCACGCTGAGCAGATAATCTGGATATTGTCTGACAGATTCAATTTGAAGTCCATAACAGAAAGACAAATAAAAAAACCTCCTTCCCTGCTACCCCTGACAATTCTTTTCCTGTGTTTGGGATATTGTGATAATGGATTTGTGCCTGTAGGACCCACTGGGGGTTGAGAGCCCCTGAGTCTGTGTATATGCCAAACATGTTGCATAGAATGGTGAGAGTCTCAAAGAAAATGAGGAGTGCTGAAGTTCCTTCTGACAATATCCGTTGCTTTAATAGAAGATACTATCACTGTGTGTGAGTCTTGTCACAAGTTAGGCCTTGAATCAGATGTAGTTACAGTCTTGTATTTTAAAAAAGTAGAAGAGCAGCACTATGAATCTGTTTGGGGGGGTTTTTTGTACTTTTTTAACATAGTTTATTACAAGGGAAAAAAAATCCATTTATTTGAGTTCAAGTTCAGATGGGTTCTGGATCAAAAGGCCAAAGTTATATCCTGAAATTTGGGAAGATTCACATCATTCATATCTGTGCCTGTATTTATTAGGTGAAATGAAACAAAACACATAAAAAGGTGAACAAACAAATGCACAAACAAAACCGAAGCCAGATCCCTGAGCCTGCTGCTGAATTGGGAATGAGTGCAGATCGAGGCACAAAATTCTAATCCAGCCTCTCATTCCCCCTAATTGTCATTTTTGTTGGATGTGTATCTAACATATGCCAATTATTTGTGTTTTTATAAACGCAGTCCTTGCCCAAAGGTAAACAAGAAAGAGGAAACACAAGGAGAGGATGGCTCCGCATTACAATTTCTCTGGCAGCAAAGGCAGATCCTTCAGAGCATCCCACCTTGTTCCCTTTTCCCACGCTGCTCCTCCTGCAGATGTGTCACTGCTATTCTGTGCAGGGGGTCAAGTGGACCGGTTTATAAAGATTTATTTTCAGTGTGGCCCCGTGTCAGCCCAGCCCTCAGGGCAGTTATCTCCGTGGGTGTGTTTAGAGCAGGACATGGAGCTGCAGGGCAGGGAAGCACAGCCAGGGTGGGAAACTCTGCTGTGCTGGGGTGGGAGAACGTGGTCTAGAAGGAATTAGGGTTCACTTATTCAGGACCATGAATAAAATAAACAAAATCTACTTTTTTTCAGTGATGATTTAATATTTTTTCCTTTTTTCTTATTTTTAACTAATAGAGGAGTTAATGCAGTTGCTTATTCTGTTTTTTCTGAGGGGGAGGAAAGGAGTTAACTTTCCTTCAAAGACCTCACCCTTGGCAGAAATCTTGCAGGAGGAGGCAGAGGACTGGCACTACTGCTAAATAATCATATTGCTCGGGTGGTGTAAACTGGTTTAGTTCTGACAATGTCAGAGTAATTGGCGTGAGATGTGAATCAGGTGGCATTCAACCCGAGAATGGGATCAGGGAAAATGTTCTAGTAGGAGGTGAACATCAAAGAGGAAAAAGGAAATCAGAGGAAGGTGCAAAATAGAGTTACTTTACCCTTAATATCAGTGTTCATGTCCTACAAAATTACTACAAGAAACAGCGTGACATGGAGCTGCATGAAACAGGTCTGCGTGTCCCAGGGAAAATACCCAGACAAAAACTTGAAAGTCTTGAGATTTTGCAAAGCTGCATTGTGGTTAGGGCAGGACAAACATTTCTGTGGAGTTTTCTTTTGTCTTTTCTGGCCACGTTGGTATTTTGGCTTCGTTTTAGTTATCGGAAATGCTATAAGAAAACTTGTTTCAGTCTGGAGGGGGGGAAAATAAGAGTAAAATTAAAAATTATGCCAATTTCCTCTCTTTTTTTACTGTCAAAACACGGTCGGGAATGCTCACAGCTCCCTGCAGGTGGGGATGGGACTGGGGCTTTTTTGTGGCAATGATCCTGTTGCTCTTACTCTGTTCTTGGGGTTGGGGATTCTGTGTTAAAGCAACAGCACCTGCCCATGCTGTGCTGGCACTGAAGGGTTTGCAGAAGGCTCTTGCCTTGGTCCCACACTGGATTCCCTGCGGAGCCCCTGGAGTTGAGGTTGTATTACACGGCTACTGTAAATTGGATATCAGCTGATCAATAGATGCTTGTCCTGAAGATGAACAGCCCTGGATCAGCACAGCTCCTCTGCACAGAGGAACCAAAAAAGCTGAATTTGAGGCTTGAAATGAAGTGAGATAAATAAGGACGGGCAGTTCGGGCTGGCACTTCATCCTGTTGCCGGTAACTACTGAGTCCTGCTCTGCAGACAAATTGTGGGGCAGTTCATGCTGACCAGATGAGGGGAAAAGGGGCCTGAAAAATGTGATTATTGGGAGGGAGGAACTGGAAAGACACATATCTTGAGCTTGGGACTTGGATCAAGCTTAGGTTGGTGAATACACCCCGGGTGTGGAGGTCCCTGCACAAGCTGGGAGCTGCAGCACCAATCCTCTCTGGGAGTGGGGGTGAATGTTTGGAATGCAAGGCCTGAGCACAGAGCTCTGCCACTTGAATGACACGAGTTACCCTGTTAGTTCAATCACAGCAGGGTCTAAATTTCCACGTGGGTCAGCCACTTCAGAGGAATATTTTGCAGAAGTTGCTTGTCAATGCATGAAATCACGAATACAGTAGACTGACTCTCCACCCAGCCTGATCAGTCTTGAGTTTAAATAATAATATTTCATCTTCCTTAATGAACTGTCAGCCGTCTCCTGAGGAAGACACTTTAATGAGTGGCGAATCATGCCCAGTGCTTATTTATCTAAGTCAGGAGCACAGATCTGATAACGATTTTTTTTCATCTCCATGTCTGAGTCGTGTATCTGTCAGGCCACTTCCTGATCCAGACAAAGGCAATTTGCATAAGAAAGGAGGAACAGGCTGGATGGTCACAGAGTTTCAGCCTTCACAGACAGGGAACTTCAGCTTCTTGCCCAAGTAGGCTGAGATTCAGCTCAGAGGTGCTGAAAGGAGGAAAAAAGTGGAGGAGTTGAAAAAGAAAGAAAGGACAGAGAGACCAGGGCTTGGGCTCCAACTCAAGTTAGTGGGAAGAGCTCCCAGGGACTGGGCAAATGTTTCAGTAATGACCAAAAATCAGTTCATCAGTGATCAAGGTCCCCATGCTGGTTAACAAAACAAGAAGTTCAGAGAGGGAAGAAAAAGTTTTTAACAGGCAGGCCTGAAATTCAGTGGCTGAATCATACCATGGAGAGAAAAACTCCAGGAGAAAGCGAGGGAAGTGGAACTGTAAAACACAGGCTCAGTGTAATTGATACCACAGAACCCAGGATGCTGGCACGCCCTTAGATCAAGGAAGAAACATTCAAGCTGCCTCACTTCAGATATTATTAAAAAGTCTAATTAAAACAATTAGTCTCCCCTGGAACCACGCATAGGCAGCGGCAAGTCCATGTTTCTCTCAGTTGCCTACAAAGGGAGCTTAGCTTTTAACTAAGAGGGCAAAATTAGGGCAAAATTTTGGTGGAGGAACATCCCCAGTGCCTCAGGCAGTAACTGAGCCCAGCTGAAGCATGGGAGTGACCTTGAGCAACGCCCAGTGATGGTCCAGAGAGCAGAAGGGGTTTTCTCCATCAGCACTGCTCACATGCAGCCCAAGCAGTGTTAGTATGGAATGGGAAAGGCACGACAGGTCTTCCTGTGGGAAGCCTGTCTTCCAAAACCTCCGTGAAAATAGGATAACTTTTAAAACTGCAATTTCCCGACAGCTTCTGTCGTGTGTGACGCTTCTTGTAGCTCTTCTGCAAAGGGAAACATGGTGTGGAATAAAGATAAATTTATTTTTTAATTTAATAAATTCCAGTCTCTGGACTGGAAGCCGATTGTAGCTCAAGCAGTGTCTGTTGAGTCATTGGGAAAGGGATTGGCAGGGACATGGAGAGGCTGCCTGGGCTGTGCCCCACCACGGGACATCCTCCCTGTGCCCTGGGGGTTATCCACTCACATCCATTCCTCCATCCATGAATCTCTGTTCCTGGATTTTTACCAGACCTGACTGGATAGAACAGCAGGTCTGAATCCAGTGTTTGCTTTACCCTGAGGAGGATGAATTGAGGGAGACCCTGAGGTCCCGCTGGACCAGGATGATTCTGTGACTTCAGCTTTTGTCAGGTGATGCCCCAAACTCCCACAACACTGAAGACAAAGCACGAGCATGAGTGGAACTGTCATGGTATTTGTCATGGCAGTGACTATGCCAGCTCAGTGTCACTGTTCATTTTCTTGCTTTCTTCTGAAGGCACAAAATTAGTGCCTCAAATCCTTCTCCCTTCCAGTTCTAAAATCTATTTACTAGGAAATTTCTTCCTTACTTGTTTTTGTTTTTCCTTTTTGTTTTGCTCTCTTTTTTTGTTTTTGCTTGATGTGTTGCAAGAACTTTCTGGACAATTTTCCCTATTCTTCATTTATCAGATGTTTGCATATTTGAGAAACACTCACTATGGGCAAACAGAGGATTGTAACTAGTAATAAGTATATTTGCTGTCTCAAAAGCAATAATTTTCAAAAGTTGATAAAAACTACAAGCAAAATTGATTAGAAGAAAAACTGTAGGCAGAGAAAATGTTGATTGCAAATTGGTGATTCTGTAAGAGGAGTTTATTAGAGAGCCCAAACCCCAAACACCACAATTTCGTGTGAAATAAGAACACAACGTTGGCTGGAATCCAAGCCTTGCTCTGTTACAAAGCAAAAGAACGATGGGAAATCTATATCCATACTCAAGGACTACACAGGAAAACTCGAGATGGGAAATGGAAAATGTGCACCAAGACCCTTTGAAAAATTAGCTGAACTTCCTGTTGATCTGCTGGCTTTAGCTTCTAATAAACCTCACAGCATGACAGGTAATTGTGTGAGCATTCCGTAGTAATAACAGTATTTTTTTAAAAGAGCAGAAGGTTGTAGCCATGTAATGGGTGATGGGTTCTCAGTCAGACCAAAGAATGGGGCCACATAATCTGATGCCAATTGATAAAGGATCAAAGGGTAGAAAGAGAAACAAGGGTTGTCAACACGACTTTGTAGAAAAAGATCTTTTCAAACAGAATTAGTTTTATTCGTGGAGACTGAGGGTTTGATTGATAAAAGGCTGGATGAAGGTAATGGATTGACTTTTGTTGAAGCAGTTCCCAGCCCCCTGGCACTTTATGGTGCTAATTTCATTTGGGATTAAGAGCATTTACACATCTGAAACTGGATAACTGCAGATATTGGGTGACCTGGAAGAACAAACAAACAAACAAACCCCAACAAGAATATTTCTGAGGGTTTACACAGAGACCTGTATCAGAACTGCACTTTTTATAAATTTCTCCTGAATGATTTGTAAAGTGCTTTAAAAACACCAACTGGAGAAGGAAGGGTGACTTAGAAACTATTGGAGTTCTTTACAGGCACCTGCACAGGGAGAAGACCCTGGGCCCTGAAATGCTCTTCAGTCTGGAAAAGGCATAAAGAGAATCAATGGCTGGAAGCTGAAGGCAATAAATCCAATTTAAAAACTAAGAGATTTCCTCTTTTTAGTTACTTATCCATTGATTTGCTTATTTAAATAGTCAGGGTGCTTAGAGCAAACTGTTCTGGGAAGATGTAGGATCTTGATCAGAGTGCACTGGTGGTGGGGGAAGTTTGCAAAGGCCAAAAGTTAATCACCATGACCTCCTCTGGTTGTCAACGGAGGGGAACAGACTCCTCCAGCTCACATTAGCCAAATTCCTGCTTTTCATAATGTGGAGAGAATTTTTTCCTCTCCCTGGACTACAAGGGGAGCTTCACTCAGCTGGTTGTTAGCCGGGGGCTGCCATCCAAGCCCTTTCTCTTGGATGATCGAAGTCAGGATAACATGATGGCCTCTCTTGGGGTTTTCCAGGTTAGAGAAGAAAATCTCAGGGAATGGGCTTGTCAATAGAGCTGCTCACAGAGGAGCTGCTGCAAATGGCAGAGAGGGAACAGGGTGAAGAGAGAGAAAACATAAAGCTGCTAAACCATAAAAAGACCAGAAATAAATCTGACCTCCCTTGAGCCCAGTCTGAAGCTTGAATTGTGCATTCCACAGGCTTGGGAGGGTCACTTTCCCCTTTGTACCTGGCCCAAGGCAGCACTGTTTGGGTACAGATTAAATGAAAAATGAAACAGAAAGAAGGAGGCTTCTCTTCCTTCTTGGTCCTAAAAAGTTCGCATAGAGCACAAGACAGAGCTGGAAAAATTGTGTCCATCCTGTGCCTGCTGCCTCTTTGGGGCAAATGCTAATGACAGGCTGATGGGAATGTGCCTGTCTCCTTGTTCCCTGGCTGCACTCGCTGCCTTCCTCACTGACTGGCATTAATCATGTCAGCTTCCCTTTCTACAAGAGTGGCTGGTTTAATGGGAAACTTCATCCAGCATCAATATCCTGAGGGGAGGAGGAAATGAGGAGAAGAGGAAAGTGTGTGGCAGGGAGGCAGCTAATGGTGAAAGCAGCCACTGCCTCTTCCAGAGCAGGGACATGAGAGGGGCAAGGCAGGGAGCAGAGACTGGATTGACTCTGAACATCCAGAGGCAGCAGGAATGTGGGTTGGATCTGAAGTGCTGGTGCTTGGAGAGGCCTCTGGGAAGCGGAGAGGATGGAGGATGGTGTGGAATGGCTGAGATGCAGGGATACTTGCCAGGGAAGGTGGGGGAAAGCTGGAGCAGAGATGAAGCGTGAGAGCCTAAAGCACCGGGCTGGAAAGTGGCAGAGGAAGAGGCAAACAGTGCAAGCTGTTCAGGGGTGCAGTGGAAGGGGGTCGGGTGAGGAGGGTGTGGGACAGGGAACCAGCTGAAGGAACAGCTCATGTCAGAGGCAGCTGCTGGTGCTCATTGTGGCATTCCCTTCATGTACTTTCTACCACTCCTCGAGCTTTTCCATGCTTTGTGGCAGTCACTCCTGCCTAGAGCCACAGGGCTGCACCATCTGCCGTTCCCATCTTTGCCCTGAAGTGTGTCTGGGCGTCACCCAACTGCGGGATCTCCATGGGCTGGAATTCCTGAGTTGGGATGTGCTCGTGCGTTTCTGTGCCATGGGAGCGCAGGTTGCTCAGGGAGTGTGGTTTAGCCCAGAGTTCACCCTCATCTTGGCCTGCTCCTCATGCTCCCCTCCTCCTCCTCCTGTTTCTCCCTCCTGTCTGTTTTCCTGCCTGTTCCCTGCTCCTCTGACAGCTGCTTATTACAAACATTGCTGCATATTGGCTGAGATTAGGTTAAACATTGCTTTGTAACTCACAGTGTGACTGACAGGTTTCCCAATGGACCTGAGCAGACGAGCTCCATCCCTCCACGCTGGCTTCCACACTGACACCACAGTCTCCTTCTATTTGAGCTTCTCCAGCAACATTTTTGTTTTCTCACCCATTTCCCAGCTATGATGAACAACACATTTACTACCCAGTGTATACAGAGAACCAGCTCCCTGCAGTCTTCTTCCTCTGAAAGAGAAGCCCATAATGATGGGTGGTACAAAGAAGAAGGTGATGATCTTATTCTATAAAATCACTTCCCTTTGGAGAAATCCAGCCCCAAAGACCTGGCAGGCTCTCACACAGCAGAAGGAAGTGAGGGTGACGAGGTACAGACAGTGTAGGCAGCATGGGAAAACCTTCCACGTATGTGGTGAACCAAGCCTGTAGAATTTATTGTCACAGGATATTACTGAAATGAATAATTTAGGGGGAATCAAAGAGTTTGCAACCTCATTGAGAGCTGTGTCCAGACAAAACATTATGCAGGTTGAAATTTATAATGACTAAATCTCTACAACATAATCTAATTATCAGACAGGGTTAGGCAAAAATGACCTCCCATGGGAAGAAATGCACAATTAGATGTGTTAGATCTGAGCTGATGAGCAGGTATGTTAAGCCTTCTTCTGAATCACCCAGTACTGAATTTTTTATCAGAATTGCAGTAGCAGATCAGACAACCTTTGCATTTCTCTTCTTCCCATTATCCTGTGATCTTTTGAAACAAAATATTTTATTCCCTTTCACGTGGAAGTTTTGGCAAACGATATCTCGGAGGTCTCACAAATCTGATTTCACACGCACTTGTAAAAATACAGCCTCAAACAGGCTCTCTGTCTAGCGGTGTCTGGGTAGCTGATCAACCTGCTACATCATTGTTTGGTTGAATCTTGGCTGCCAAGAGATTCATTTCTTCAGTATAAATTTTGTGGGCACCTTTTGTTTGCTTTGGTGCACACAGAGCTCCACTGGAGATGCAAAAACGTTCCTATTGACTTCGGATAGATCTCCCCTTCTCCCTTTCTCCCCTTCTCCCTTTTCCCCATTTTTGGAGAATATTTTGCTCTTCTCTATTGCCATGAAGAAGTTTTTTGGTGTAAAGGAGTCTCCCTGATCTCCCTGTCTCTGTCACTCATCCCCACAATCACTCAGTCCTTGCTAATGCTGATGTTTTCACTGAAGGTGGTTTCCAACCTGATTGCTGTCTCTGAATCATGACATGCCAGACAGAGCATGACAGAAACCCTCCTGTCTTGCAGCACTGAGTGTCATGACCCCAAATTTGGGAGTCACTTGCCTGAGATATCAATCAAAATCAGAGTACATGTCGCAGTCACTCCCCTTCCCTGGGGATTAGAGGTGTATCCCATCCTGCCTGGTACTGCAGAGGTTGGCTGTTCGTGTGGTGCTGCTCCAACAGAACACACACCCAGAACACTCCACAAAAGCCCTGCCCCTGAGGAAAGGCATCATTCTCCCAGGACTAACAGGACTTTGCTGTGTCTGTGATTCCGATCTGCCCCGGAATGACAACATGTCAGCTGGAGCAGCAGGGAAACGTGTTCTGGAGGAGATCCTGACATGTTTGCAAGCAATGCCAGGGCTGGGGCTGCCCCTCTGCCTGCTGCCCGTGCTCAGAGCGCTCCCAGCAGCACCACTGAGCACAAACCCTGCCGGCTCCCCGCAGCAGCACGGGGCCCAGGTGGTGTTTTATTTTCCGGTGTATTCTGGACGCCGCTGCAGGCTGTGAACTGGCGTCAGCAGAACGATTGAAAGGCAATGAAGTGCTGCTCTTCACTTAGGGATGTCATTTTCCTCCTCATAACCTCCCTCCCAAGGATCCTGGCCTGCCAGGTCCTGGCTGGTCGGTACATGCAGTACAGCAGGTGGCCAGGGAGGGAGAGGGGGGCATTCAGCCACCCCCACAGCATCACTCCCTGGCACCCCCACGATGCTCTGGTGGGTGGCCCCAGGAAGAGGGGCATCACCACAGTCACTTTCCATGCTTTTCTCCCTGATTATTTCTCCCTCCGGACCTGTTCCTCACCTCCAAAGCTCAGACCTGCATGGGGGTTGGATGCAGGAAAAGGGATGCAGGCCTGTGAGTGAAGGACATGGGAGTGTCCCTTCCAGCAGCCCAGTGCCACTGTCTGAATCCCACTCTGACCCCACAGGCTCGACAGATCTAAGAACAGCCATGTCTGAGACACTTGGGATGTGCTGCAAAAGAGAGGTGCAGAGCCAGCTTTGAGTCTCACCCCCTCGAATATGCAAGGCTTGACCATCTGCCCCTGGATTTGAGAGGCTGGGAAAGCAAAGTTATCCTGCCAGGACGGCTCACACGCAGCTTGGGGAGCCGTGGAGGGGATGTGGCTCCTTTCAGCCTTAATTTCCCAGCAGAGGCAGCTGTAGGTGTGAGCAGAGCAGGCAGTGCCTGTGACAGCTCCCAGCAAGGACGTGCCCGTGGCCCTGCAGAGCAGCTCAGCTGTGCCACAGCCAGCCTGGCTGTGCTGGCCAGGGGACACTGGCCGGGGGACACTTGGAATCTGTGACGGCCACAGCCACACAGGGAATCAGGCTGAGCCCTCACACGCTGCTCCTCACTCCCACCTTTCCCCGCTCACCTTCTGTGCAGCAAAAATCCTGTCTGGCCTCTTCGAATTCTGAACTCAGGTGTGATTATCGAGTTCCAAAAAACTTTTCGGCGCTGGCTTTACTCCTAATATATTCTGCAAGAGCTGCATCAGCATTTAGGAGGATTTTTAGTCTAATTATCAGAGGTGCATGTAGATACACTTCATGTCTCCAGAAGGGTGTTAATAATAGCTCTGAGAGATGAGAAACAACACAGAATGCTGCTGCCAGCTCCAAGGAACAGTAGGGAAAAGACAAAATTGTGCATAACCTTAAAAAGCACTGCAAGACCGTACTGGGAAGGAGCATTTTCCATTGGAGGTCAGTGGTATTCTCCTTATTGCAGGCAGGAAAACTGAGGCACGGAGCTGCCAAAGCTGGCTCAGCCTCCCCTCAGCAGAGGGGAAGGATCAGAGTGGTGTGTCCTGACCCTGGAGCTGCTGACCTGGTGCTGCTGCCATTCCCTCCTGACTGTCCTGCCCCTAACTCGTCCTCCCTGCTGTCCGGGCAGGGAGTTGCAGGATCTCCAGGATAAGGAGCTGCTGCAGACACTCCAGCTGATGGGTTTGAAGTGAGAAGAGCGTGCTGAGACATAAGTGAGCGTGGGGGTGTGATGAACACACAGTCCCTGTTTTCTGCAAGCTGGGATACAGATCCTTGTCTATGGTCCATCAACAGAGGAGCTGAATGAATGACTGGCCCTTAACTCCTCTTTTCAGTCAGTTTTGGTTGCTTGCCACAAAGAGAGCTTTTGCCACATCTGCTGTGTGAGATACACTCCCAGTTCCACAACTGCCATCTTTTGGGATTTGTTTTTGGGTGAAGGTGCCCAGGATCTCAGCTGATCTGTGTCAGCCAGGGAGACTTTTCAGCAAGTCAGAGGGACACAACCTTGTTCTCACGGGGCTGCCCTGCTCCCTGGGTACAAACACGATTCCATCTCTTTTTCCAGGGGTTAATTGCACAGAATTAACTACAGGATTAACCAGGCTGGAAAAGACCTTTGAAATCATCGAGTCCAACCTATATTTCTTCCCACTGCTCCCTACTAACCAATTACTTTGGACCACGACAGGTCCAGGGGAGCCATTCACATGAAAAGCAGGAATATCTCTGTGGATGGGATGCCTCTGGATGCTGGAGGTGGCTGCCAGCAGTGCTGCAGTTGGGTAAGCAAAGGATAGACATCAGAACCTGAGGCCAAAAGGAAGTGCAGCTAATTCTCCAAAGGGTCTTGGTGACCCTTTCCATTTCCCATCTTGAATCTTCCTGCGTAATCCTTGTGTATGGATATAGATTTGCCATCGTTCTTTTCCTCTGAAATAGAGCAAGGCTTGGATTCCAGCTAAAGTTGTCTTCTTATTTCATATGAAATTGTGGTGTTTGAGGTTTGGGCTCTCTAATAAACTCCTCTTACAGAATCACCAATTTGCAATCAGCAGTTTCTCTGCCTGCGGTTTCTCTTCTAATCAATTTTACTTGTAACTTTTCTTAACTTTTGAAAATTACTGCTGTTGAAACAGCAAATATTACTTAGTTACAATCCTCTGTTTGCCCACACTGAGTGTTTCTCCTCTTCCTGCAGTGTTATCTTGCTGGATCCTGTCACATTCACCTCTTCTCCACAACCTTCATCCTTAACAGCATTATTTTAAAATTTAGAGCTCCACCATTCTTGCTATTATTTTTAAAGACCAAGTGGATCAACTTTCATGATGGTGACAATTTTCATGTTTCAGTTCGCCTCCAAGGTCAATTTACTTTCAGTGTTTTCCAAACAAACCACTTGGGTTGTTTTAAAATTTGCCCTAGTGAAGTTGTTTTGTGAAGAGTTTCAAAAATTTGGCGTATCTTCAGGAAATCAGATTTTCTTTGAAACAAAATTACAAGAGCTCTGTTAGAACTAGAAATTCTGACTCTTATCCAAATCTAATTCTACCTGTGCATGAAAAAAAAAGAAAAGAAAAATGAGTGGAATGATCTAAAAAAATAAAAGAAATTTATTGATGAAGGTCAATGCAAAATTGAAGAGGAATGGAAAAACAAACTTGTAAGAAATGCTGTAAATATTTGAAGGCAAATAGCAACAACTACAGCAGTGGAAAGTCTGTGAAAGTCTTATCTATTGAACACAGTCCAAAGCAAGAGGGTTAATAAGGGAGCGTGGGAACAAACTTGTGAACAAAATGTGGAGAGTGTATCTAAAATATTACAGAGGAACACGGAAAATACAATACAAGGACCAGATAGCGGCTGGAAAAGCTCACAGTGATGCCAGAAGGAGTGGAGCACATGGAAATGCAACCCCTGGGCTGTGGAGGGGGAAGGACCCCCAGTAAGCCCTGTAGTTAAACAAGAAAGGCAACAGCTTCTTGGAGATAAAGCTACAAGGGAAAGAAATATCTATAAATGTAGAACAAGGTGGCAATTGGTGTGTGAGGAGAGAATATCCAAACACAGCCTCAACTACCCAGAGAATGGGCAGAGAAATCCCGGAGTGAAAACCAAAATTATTCAATGCAAAATTTGCAAATTCTCAGCGATGACCAGAGAAGGTTTGCAAATAGCCCTTGGGTGAAAATTAAGGGATCTGTAAGGTCCCAGTCGAATCAGGCTTTTGGGGAAAGTCCAAACTTTTAGGAAGGCAAAGATGGAGCTGAAAGTCTGGGCAAAGATGGTGGAGCTGTTTTGGCCCGCCAGAAACACTTCAGGCAGCTGTGGGATACACAAGTGAGAGAATTTATTGGAGGAATGAAGACATTTCATGGTTAAAAGGGAGTAGGGGCAGGATGCTCTTCAGCCCCCCAAACCAGACAGTTTGCCACAACCATATCAGAGTAAAGGAGAGCTCATGGATTTGGGAATTCTGGCATCAAACAATCCCAGCGACCGCTCTCTGCACAAGTGGGGAAGGAGTTCTCCTCATCCTCTGAGCTGAGCCTGAGTGGCTCAGACCAGCAGGAAGGTGTGTCCTGGTGGGAAGCCCCTGTGTCCATCAGGACTGTGATTTTGCTGGGTCTCTGTCATTTCTCAGCCTCCTGGGACACTGCAGCTTTGGGCTCAATAGTGCCCTCAAAACAGCTGGCATTAGCCAAGCAGGGATGCCTAGCTGAGTAACACAGGACTAACTTCAGGGGAATTAAGGGATCATTAGTCTGCCAACAGGGATTCAGTTGAGGGAATATTTTTTGCCCCAGGTGGCAGAGTGAGTTAATAGCAAAGGCAAAGGGAGGCAGTCCTGGTTCCTGCCCTCACCCAGGCACCAGTTGGAACTTTTCTGCCTTCAACCCCTCAATTGTCCTGAAGGATCTTGGTTTCCAACCTCATCTCCCATCTGGAGCCAATTTAGGATGAGGCAGGAGAGGACTGGTTAAGAGAAGTTTTTAAACAAGCTCTCCAGCCTTTTGCAAAGGGAAGAGGCTGTTTGTTCCTGCTGGCCCACTATGATTTCACCAGGAGGACTGGGGCTATTTGGGCTTTCCAGGTTGAAGACGCAGCAGGTGAGTAACGTATGGAAAGATTTAAGAGCGTGGAAGTGCTAATTCAGGTATTGTTGCCAGGATGTCAGGGGAGGCTTTAAAATGAAGCATAGTGAAATAAGGAGGTGGGATATGGTAACTTCTTTGTGTTCCCTTTTCCTATCCCGAGGCTTCCCACTAAGTGATGACTTTGTATAATTAAAATGAACAAAGTAAGTGGCAGCAATCCATCTTCACAATCACAGCGTTTTCTCCTTCCCTTTGTTGAAGTGCTTTGTTCATCTCAAATTGGTTAAAAAAAAAAAAGGGAAAAGTAAAAAAATAAATAATAAAAAATACAGAAATAGAAGTTGAATGGGTGCCTGCAGGGGCTGTATTTTTAGCAGCTCATCAGTTTGCAGAGAAGCTCAGAGGTTGCAGATTCTAATTGCCAACCTGGAATGTGGAAAGCAGGACAACTGAAAGAGTGTGTGTTGTGGAGAGAGGGATGAGTCCAAATCAGGGAAGGAAGAGATAATTGGCACCTTTGCTATGTACAAAACGTGGTGGGACGCCGTGTGGTGAGGCCATCTGGGCAGAGATTGGGGCATGAGAGCCTGGTGGAAGGCTCTGGTGGAATCCAACTGCAGGAGGGATTTTGCCTCTTCCCTGGCTGGAGCTGTCAATGTTTATGCGGCCACTCTGGGGAGGCTGGATTGGGATATCCGCAGATGGAGTGTGTCAGATCCAACTGAGATGCTGGCTGGGAGCAGGAAGTGAGCAAGTACAAAATGACAGAACAGATCTAACAAGAAGGTAGAACAGAGGGTGATCCCTCAGCACAGATCCAGGAGCCAGGGCTCTAAAGAAGGACGAGGTGCAAGCTCCTACAGCCTTAAAACATTAATTAGGTCCGGTTCAGCACTGGATTTATGCCCAGCAATGTCCATATGCAGAAGATTGCTGTGAGAGGAGCTGCTTGTCTTGCTCCCTTGGTGTCCTTTCCCAGCAGAACCAGGATCCCCATGTGGATCGGTCTCTCCTTGCACGGGCTGACATGGAGCTGGTTGCTGTCCTCCCCCGTCCTGCTGCACACCCCCAAATGTGTGGCTGTCATGCTTGGCAGCTCTGGGTCCTGAAATGGATGTCCTGGAAGTGCTGAGTGTACTGACAGCTCAGCTGATGGCTGTGGGATGCAGGAGCCCATGGCTTGGAGCACAGGAGAAGGCTGCCTTGCGTTTGCATGGTGGAGAAGCTTGGCAGGTTTTTGGCTCGCTTTCCTGATAGACTATTTTCATCTCCCCTGTCCTACTTCCTTCCACACAGGCCTTATTTTCCCCCAGGGACTATAACTAAACTCTTGTCTGTAATTCCAATTGGTTCATCAGCTCTTTGGAGCATTTCCAGGCACACAGCAGAAGATGATCACATGGGTAGCCCATCTGATGCCATGTACAGAAAAAACAAGTTATGTACAGACCGGACTGTGCTGAACAGGCCTTGCTATGGCTGCAGATTTGCTGTCACGACTTTGCCACCCACTTTGTCACAGGCAGACAAATAACACTGCAAAATACACCTTCCTCTGCATGGAAGACCCAATCCTAACACAAACAAAGCAAAGGATGTCCGGCTGAGAGGGCATCGTGGGTAGCTAATGTGCTGAGGTATTGGCTTATGGGCAGAGAAGTAGGACAGACAAATCAAAACCCGTGGGTAAAACCATATGTAAGCAGTGCTGCAAGGACAGGACTTGAGGGTGAAGTGGAGAAAAGCCTGGCCATGGCTGATTGCAAATCACATCTGATGTGCAGAACGCCGAGCAGGGCTGGGAAGGTCATCCTTCCATATGCATGAGCTCGCTCGCTCCTTGCTGGTTCCCCCCCAACTGGAGGCTTCCCACCTCCCTTTCCCTGACCCTTGGGCTGCAGAGCAAGAGGAGGGGCTGGAGGCAGCTTGCAGAGCTCAGCAGCGTGGGGGACACGCTGGAGCCCTGTGAGGGCAGCAAGGCAGCCCCTCCAGCCCACGCTCAGCACCCTCTGTCCCCCAGCCAAGCCATGTGAGCACAACCTTGACGCTGGCCTTTGGGATGCTCCCGACACGGATTAGTCACGCTGCCGTGGCTCGGCTGCCTGCAGGGCTGTCACTTTGTGCTTCTTCAAGGAAGAGCCAGTGGGCTGAGGAGGCTCCGGTTCCATCTGCCAGCAAAACCCGTAGCAGGGAAAGAGCAGCAGCAAAGGGGGGAGGTGCTGGAAGGGGGGAGCAGTGGATTCCCTTGATAATTAGGATGGCTGCATCATCACTTATGCAAATAGGGGGAAGAAGGAGGCTTTGTGCAGCAGGCTGAGCGGAGGAGAGAACAGAAAGATGGAGCTGTTCTCCATGAAAGAAAGTACCTGGCCTGAGCAAAGGAGTGGTGGTGGTCACTCACACGCTCTTCTCCTCTCCAGAAAAGGCAAAATCAGGACCCCTTCAGGACAAGCAGCTCCTGGTTGGAGTTGGGCTATTGTCCTGTGTTGCACACTCATGCACACCTACACAAGGAGGCTTGGGCAAAAGCAAGCAAATTTTATGTCTGGTTATTCCTCTGTCCCTCCCACCCCTCCCCATGTCACAGGTCTGTGTCTCTGCCCCAACATTTTGACATGCTCATGTCCATCCCTCAACTCCCCTGGTTGCTCAGAGGGCTCTGGTTTGGTGGGAAGGCAGGGAGTGAAGCTGGATACAGCTGAGCCCTGCTGGGATTCACAGCCTGAGCAGTTTTTCTTTCCCCTCTCTCCTGATGCCTGCAGGAGGTAGCTCCGTTCCCCTTGGTGGGAAGAGGGTTGAGCAATGTTGTCATCTTACAGCACCACCATCCTCCCGTGTCTGGCACCAGCACAGATGTGTTTGCATTCACTGTTTGCCACTCGTGCTCCTCCAGCTTGGCAGGACAGCTGCCTTCCTGCTGCACAGAAGGAATTCCAAGGAAAGCTGCTCAGCAGCCCAGCTGTGGCTGCCCTCTCCCTCCACACTGCTGGGCTGCCATGGAATGTGGGAGCAGGCTTTTCCAAACTGGAGATGTGATTCATTGCTGCCTTGCCTAGGAGGGAGAGTGGGACAGACCTTGAAAAGGAACATGGTGACTCTTGGGCATGTCCTATGCAGAGCCAGGAGCTGGACTCTGATCCTTGTGGGTCCCTCCAATGGAGGTTATTCTGTGATAAGCCAGTGATACAAAAGCAGCAGCAGATTGTCAGTTCTGCCCATCTCTCCACTGCTTTGCAGGTGGAGTCTTGTACAAAATGGTCCAGCAAGAGAACTTTAATACCAGGGAGAGCACGTGGGGAGACAGTGAGGGGATCCTGACAATGCCCCAGCTCTGCCTCATCCTCACACATCCCAGGCTCACAGAGTGCTGATCTTACATGCTGAAGTCTGAGTTTGCAGCAGTGCTTTGACAGGCACGAGCACAGCTGTTCTATTTCCAAAATGCAACGAACCACTAAAAAATAGCACAGCCCTGGCTGCCTTGGGACCGCTGTCCCTGTATGTGCAGGGTGTGATGTTAGGGCTGGACTGCAGCAGGAGATGCAGGGCTTGTGCTCTGCCTGCTCGCAGTGGAGACAGGGACACCTCTCTGAGGCTCCAGAGCTCTTCCCAGCTGAGCCTGTGGGAAATGTAGGGATGGTGGGGAGCTCTGGACTTCACATGATGCTCAAGGCAGCATTGTGGACACCTTCAAGCAATCCAGAAAGTTCCTTTTCTCAGGGTATACCTCAGCTGCATGCTAAAACAATCACACAACTTCTCTCAGCTTTACAGGAGCAGGGAATTCTCCCAGCTCTGGCTTATTGTCAGTTGAGCAGCCTAATCAAAAAACATTGTCTTGTTTGCAGGCTTGACAGGTTTTAATGCAGGGCAAAGCTAAACAAACAAGTGGAAGAGGAAGGCACAGCAGAATCAGTGCTGCCAATGAACTAACAGGGGATCTCGTCAGGATTCATACATCTCCAGCAATTTCCCAACCTCAGTGGAGTCCTGCCTGCTGAATGAGGAGTATCTCCTCATCCCAGACCAATTAAGCCATACCAAGTCACTTTTTTTTTAATTCCCCCTCTAACACAGGTAGATACATTCACGATTTCTCATCCCTCCTCCTTTAGTTGCTGGCAGAGAAGGATCAGCTGTCCTCTTGCTGTTTCCAAAAGTGGAGTCTGATTGGAATGACATGAGGGCACGAAAACCCCTGGATAATGTTGCACCCATAGCTAAGCTTCATGTGCCACCAAATGGCACAGCTGGACCAGGAATCCTGGCCCTGGAGCAGCCTGGGCTGCTCTCCTTCTCAGGCATAAAGTGAAATTTGTGCAAATTACGGTTCCTCTACTCTAGGCTGGGCTGATTCCGTTGTACTTGGGCGTTGTCAGCCAGTGGCTCATTTAGGCTTATTCCAGTCTTGGGCAAATTCAACTGTGAGCTGGGAAATGCATCTGAGCAGGAAAACAGTTCCTCTGGCAACACTCCTGAAGGCACCACAAGTTAATGTTTCTCCTTTCTGTCCTTAGTGTGGTGTAACAAAGGCACATTAAGGCAGGATGTTTTCTGCTCACACCAGAGACTTTTCCTACAAACGAGGAGTTCATGGGAGGGCTCTGGTTGTAGCAAATGAGTGTTTGTGGGTTGCTCCCTGCCTCCTGCTCTCCATCCCAACACCAGGAGAATCCCACAAGAGCTCTGCTTCCTGAGGAGAGCGGCTTTTTGGGGAAGGCAAAGCCGATGCTTGCCTCGGCTTCCATGGCTGGGGAAGGGCCGTTACCCGAAAACACCGCAGAAAAGGTGCATTTATGTAAACATTAAAAAGTGAAGTCTGTGGAGTCCAGGGCAATCCGTCTTTTCAATCTGGCTTTTATAGCATTATTATGTGAGACAGCCTCGTAAAAAGCTCTCTGTAGGTGCCATTACCTCGCGTTGTGGCTTCGGCGGGCGAGCTGGAGAAGCTGCGAGTTTGTGCAACAGCACACGTTGGAGTGAGTTATGGGGTGTCAGGGGCCCCGTGTTAACGATCCCACAACCCATTCAGCTCCTTTAAGGTTAATCAACTCAGCATTTGTGTCAGGTGTAATGTCTAATTAAAATGATGGAAGAGGTGCGAGTGCCTCCTGGCAGAGGAGGGAAATGGCACAAAGAGGCAGCGTCGGTGCCATATTGGTTTGGAAAATCAATAAGAGGAGCTCATTTTCTCCCAGTGTATCTCTGTGTTTGCCATTCAGTGGCTCGTTTGAAAAGGTGCCAACTGGCTGCCCGGGAGCCTGGAAAAGGCAGGGCTTGGAAACGCTTAAAGACAACATGGATGGGAAAAGGAGAGGGCATTGGGTGGGAGATTGGGTCAGCGTCCTCACGTCTCAGGATGAGAGAAAATGGCCTCAAGCTGTGCCAGGAGGGGTTCAGGTTGGACATCAGGAGGAATTTCTTCATGAAAAGGGTTGTCAAGCGTTGGGATGGGCTCACCAGGGAGGTGGTGGAGTCCCCATCTCTGGAGGTGTCCAAGGAAGGACTGAACGCGGCACTCGGTGCTCTGGGCAGGGTGACAAGGGTTGGACTCAATGATCTTGGACACCTTTTCCAACCTTAGTGATTCTATGGGGGCAGCCCTGGACCATGGAAGACTGTGGAGACTCGCTGATGGAGAAGGAAAGGATGGGCAAAGATGAAAGGAAAGGACTAGGAATCCAGAGAGTACAAAACCAGGGATGTCTGGGCTGGAAAAAACAGGAGACACATGGAGCACCAACGTGATGGTGTGGGGGGAGGAAAAAGGAAAATATTCTCAGGCATTTCTGCATTCCCACGAATTCCAGCTAGGTTATTTGCTCTTAAACTCTCCCTTAAACTTCCTGTTATGAGAAGCTAAAAAATGAATAAACTAAAAAGTCTGAAAGAAATTTTCACTCTATTTATGTAGAGGAAAGGCAACTTTCAGACAAACCTTAACACTGAATAGAGGTTTCTGAGCTTTTATTTTGCCCTCTCTATTTGCAGTGGTTTAAAAACTCAGGGGTCAGAGAGAATGACGCAGATGCTGTCTTCAGATTTTCTTCTCTTAAGGAATAACTCTATAGGGCACGGTAAAAAATAGTTTAAATTTCCCTGGAAATCATTTTTAATGTGTTGTAGTCATTTTTCAGGATGTAACAACTCTTCCATTGCTGGTTGTGCAGCCAGCTGGACAGACATCCATCCAAAGAGCTGCGCAAAATGTGTGAAAGCTGGGGATAAATCAATAACTTTCCATCCATGCAGCTACACTTCTCTGCAAATATAAACATTTGCTCATTATCACCACACACAGTTTCATCTCCACTGAATTTTTAATGAAAAGGAATGATAATTTATTCACTAGCATTTTTTTTTTAAAGAAAAATGATATCTTTGCTTAATGATTTTACTCCTTCTGGTTTTGTTAGAGAGTTTCCTGCTTTCCCCCAGCCTATGTTGGTTTTCAGGTGCACTGAAAATACCTGCAGTGAAATCTCCACCTGGTAAAGCACCTGATTGGAGAAGCACAACCAGTCCCAGGTAGGAAAGAAAGACAAACTCTTCTAGGTGGTAATTTAGGCCCTACAGGGGCTGAACTTCCCTCTGGACAGTCTCCTCTCCCCATCTTCAATGGATTCAGCTACAACATTGGACTTCCAGGTTTGTTTTTTGACAGAGTTGGGATAAATACAGGCCTGGAGGGCACTGAAGTAGCAGCACTCAGCTGATTTGTAGCACAATTCCCGCTTTGCTTTTCAGCGTCCCACACTAAGAGTTCAACTTTCCTCCTCCTTTCCCCTACCCCAAGAAAAAGGCCTGGGATGTTGCTTGGATGACACATATTTACACGCTCTGGAATCTCAGATTGGAATGGAAATGTTCTGGGATTACCCTGATTTAGGACCATTAAGTGCACTGTGCAATGACAGAATCTCTACCTGAAAGCTCTTTAAGGAGAAATTAATTTATGCCTGACAGTGATTAAAGAAGAGAGGAGATGGAAATTAGCAAATCCATCTCTATTGCTGAGATCCCATTACGATTATAAGGAGAGGGGAAAATCAGCATTATGGGTGTCAGCTGCAATCTGGTGCATTCATTTAGCAGCCCATCCTACCTGGGAATTGTCCTTGGATGGATGGATATACCTGTCACACCCGCTTGGCCCGAGATGAATCAATCGTCTCCATGGTGGGACAGAGATGGAAACCGCTTGGCATGATAAAAACTCCCATTTGGAGCTTCATGCAAGAACCTGAACCATCAAACCTGGTGGGAAAGCTTGTGGATCTTGTAGAGCTCTTGCACGAAGATGTTGGGAATGACGTGGTCACAGAAATGGAGCGGCTTTACTCCATGGCCAAGGGAGCATCTTGATATTGGAATATGATCCAGACCTTAAATGTACAACCTGCCCTTCCTTTGACAGTCAGGGTAACACATTTTTCTTGATATTCCAAGATGGATGACAGCAGTTGGGATGCAAGTTAGCAAGCAGCAAGGGGATTTGCTTACAAACAAAAGCTGAACAAAATTTCAAATGCTTAAAACTTCCAACCCAGTTTGGATTGCAGTTGTCTCTCAGAAATCTCTAGAACACGGGAGAAGAAAAAAATACTATTGATGGCAATGATATGAAAATTATCCTACAGTGGATATGTCCATGTTTACACAAAGGTGATCTTGGTTCTTTTTCTTAAGAAAACTTGGTGGTAACTGGAACCATCTTGTTTGAAATGGTTTGAAATTGCTTTGAAAGAGTCATGATTCTTCTGTCATGTTTTTCAAAACAAAAATCCTTTTAATGTCTTGCTTTTTGGTGGGAATTAAACTGAGTTTTGAGCAGTAAACAGATATTGCAAAGCTTTAGGCAAAGGCAGGATATGGTATACAACAAAAGTGGATTTTTTTTATTTAGTTGGAGGCTTGTCTGATATTGTGTTGAAGAGGACAGGTGGGGGGAAGAGGAAAGGTGCCTCATTCCTACCACTATTGATCCATCCCACACCTGCTCAGCTCTTTTCCTTGCAAAATTTACTTGGGCTGTGAAAACACCGGGAAGTGCAAGGAAAAACCTTTTGGGAAGGGCTACAGGACCCCCTGCTCAGCATCTGCTCACACTGGTTTGTGGTCTCTTGTCCTGCTGCTCGTTTGTACTTCATGGACTCAGATTCCCAGTTGTGAACTGAAATCTTATTAGGAAGAACTTGTTAATAAAATAATAAAGGTCTCTGACCTCTTCAGCAGTTTCATACACCTGTAAATATTTCTCCCAGCTCCAGAAGGAGCGAAGAATCAATACTTAATGTGGTGTAATATATTTCAATGGGTATAATACACCAAATATTCAAAGGGCAATCCCTCACTCAGGTGTCAAAATGCCTGGTTTAAGCATTTTCTTCCATCCCCTCTTAAGATCCGCATTTTGGAAAGATTCCTCAGCACATCTCCAACAATGATTTATCCTCCTGCTCTATTCGAGGAAATAAAGTGACTTCAGCCTCCTTGTTTAACAAAATAAAATAAAATCAGACACAAATCCAACCTGGCAGGATAAAAAAATATATGTACATATAAAGAGAGAAGTTCTGCTTTAGAGGAAGAATATGAAATTATATTGTAAATTAAATTACAGGAAGGGGGAATAATATGAACTGAAAAAAAGATTAGATCCAAGGCTGAGTTTCAATCATTGGCTTTCCTGGATTTTACTGGGCCCGTGAGTCTGGCTCAGCTGCCCTCAGCCAGACACAAGGGTCTGCTTAATTCATCTCTTCCTTCTTCTGTAATAAATAGGAGCGACAAAAAGGAGAAGGAAAACAGGAGGAGGAGAATCCTGCTTCAAATGGAAGCCTGAGAGAGCTGGAGGGCAATGACAGTGTCGAGGAGGGATGGGAGGGGGTTTGCCTGGAGATACCCTCAAAAATTGGGTTGTGGGGAAGGGGGTGCTGAGGCACTCTGGGCTAGGCGGGAAGAAAGGGAGAAAGAGAATATTAACTAGCTAGACAAGGTAATTAATAGGGAATTGAGAGGGAAGGAGCTGAGCAAATTACCAAATTCCCAGTCTGTGTGGAGGAAGATTATCCATCTGCAGTTACAGAGGAGCGGACAGGTGAGGAGGCAGGTACTGAACATAAAATAGGGAAGGGCCAGGGTAGGAGGGGACAAGGGACACCTGGCAGGCTGCTGTGGAGAAATAAAGGTATAGCTTTTATAGATTCTTAGAAGCTACATCTTATTTCTCTTAAATGCATCTTTGATTCAGTTGGACTTGAATTTTCCTACAAAGAGATTCCTGTGAACGCTTGATTTGGGATCTTAGATAGAAATATCTGCTTTTCAAGGAAGCTGAGCACCTCAGCATGGATCTGCAGAGCTTAGAGCACCTACCATGTTCTAGAAACCCAGCCAAACTCTTTCCTAGTGGAGCTGCCTAAATAGAAAAAGTGGGAAATAAATAGATAATATTTGAATGAATTCACTGGGATGTGCTTATCTCATAGGAAGGGATGTGAGGGACAGGCCACCTTCTAGTGCTGGCTCCATTTTTTTAAGTCATTTACAGGGTTTCTCTGAAGGTACAACTGGGCCAGGATCTGGCCTGAGTCACAGCAAGGATGAGGGCAGTGGGAAGCTGATGACTCTGTTTAGGTTCTCTTCCAGTGAGGAAGAAAATTGACTTTATTTTCTCAATTGTTGCTGTGCTAGGAGCACCCTGTGTTTGTTCCAGAGAGCAGAACCATCTTAGCTGCTCCATCTGGGATGCACCTGGGGCTCCAGCCACGAGACAGGGAGAGCCAATCCAGGTGGATCTCTCTGGAAACCAACCCTGCTTCCCTTCCATCCCCGTGCTAGCAGAGCAGATGGGGGAATCCTTTCCACAGCCTTGATTAGAAGGGAAGTTTTACCTCGGCTGTGTTTGAGTCTAAACCCCTCGTTCTTTGTTTTGGTGCTGGCTGACAGACGATATTTGCCCAGGAACGAAGCCACACAGTCCCCTGCAGGTCCCTCGGTGCTCCCGGCTGGAGGTTGGGCAGCAGCACAAGGAGCTGGAAGTGCTGCCGAGGGATGGGAATAAGGGACACGGCAACTCTTCCCCCAGGGAAGTGTCAGGCAAAGGCGCTGGCACCGCAGCTACATCCAGAAGAATGAAATGAAGGAAATAAATAAAGGAGGCGCAGCGCGTCCTACAAACAAGAACATGTGTCTGCATTTATTAACATTTCCAGCGCGGCTTTAATTCCCAGCAAAGCGCTCCTGCCTACACGGAGCCCGGGCGCGTTGCAGGAAACCTCTCGTTAAGTCCCATACAAGCCATCCTTTTAGCGCGTCCTCCAGGGGCGTCTTCAAACGGATTCTGTAATTTCGCTGATAAATGGCTCTTTCGCAAAACGCTATTTACATTCCAGCACCAGAAAGGCTGGCGACTCTTCCTCCCTCCACCCCTCTGCACCGTCTCCTCCCAGCGCCTCCAGGGATGGAGCTCCCGCCCGCTCCAGGGAGGTAATAAAAGCATCTGTAGGCCCTGGAAGGAAGGAGAAGCTGGATTTTTCCAGGGAGAAATGCAGCTGTAGAAGAACAGCAGCAGTGCCTTAGATGGGATCTCCCTGGATTCTCGTGGAAATAGGGAGACAGAGCCAGATTTGTCACAAAGGCTGGTTATTAGGATTCTGAGGCGCTGTGTGTTTGGGTTTTTTTCCTTGGCATTGCCACAGGTTTTCTGGGTGGCCTCAGGCAAGCCACTTAATCTCTTTGGGGTCCTGTTTCCATCGGTGCTCACAGGATGAAGACGGCGACTTTATTTCATTTGTTTGTCCTGCCTATTCTGATTACAGATCCCTGGGGGCGAGGATTGTCTCTCATTAAACAAAGCCGCCTGTACGTGGGGATCCCAGCTCCGGTCTGGCCTCTGGGCATACACAACAACAAAACAACATCTGACAACCAGTCTAGACAGGGAAATAATGTGCCAGAGAAACGCGGTTTGGTCACTGCTTCCCTTTTTCTTTAGTGCTTAACTGGGGCTTTTTGCTTTCACTGGTCACACATCTGCTGACCTGCACTCAGGAGAGACGGGGTTTGGGGTGATTTCTGTCTTTATCCACTTGTCTGCAGAAAGGAATTACAAACCAGATCGCTGCAGTCCTTCATGTTGTTTGCCTTCCCACCACTGGGTGTTTGTGCAAGGCTGTCAGGGAGCAGCCAGGGAGCAGCCAGGCCCCCGGGACGTGTTGGATGGGTTGTGGCTGAGCTCTCAACGAGAAGAAAGACCCCAACAGTGAACACAGCAGAAATGCATGTTAGTTTTCATGAGGGACCTCTAAGATTCTTTGCCAACATTGTCTTTTTGTGTTCCTGTGGTCAGCACAGCATCAATACACCTGATTTACAGTTAGATTAATTGGGCAGTCTGAGTGTGTCTGGGGATCCCGGTGGGTGCCCGTTTGGGGAGCTGGCTGCACGCCTGCATCGCCTCCCCCCCTTGGCTGTTCCTAGGGACAGGCTCACTTCTGGAATTCACAACAACCAGCACCTTCCCGCCAAGCCTTCCAGCTTAAATCTGCATTTACAGCCATCTGAACTGAGCTCCATTTACAGGGGACATTCTGAAAGGAAGGGAATCAATGCACCAGAAGACATTGGTTTGCTGCTTGCTCTTTTTCCAGAAACAACGAATCCCAGGTCTCCAGGGAGCACAGATCAGGCTCCGCAGGTTTCAGCACTTATTTCTGTCACTTCATCCCATCCCAGAACATCTCGACTGCTGCATCTCAGTAAATCCTCACCTTCAGGTTGTGCCTGGTTTTAAACCTGAGGAGTGAGGACAACACACTTTCCCCACAGCAAAGGAAAATTGCAGATGTAGAAACCCCTGGACTCTTGAGGATGGCACCGCATCCCTAATAGAAAGTTGGTTTATTTTTAAATTGGTTCCTAAGGAAACCAAGTTTCCAGTCTTGTTCTCTGTCTCTTCGTCTGTCAGTCCTTCCCAAACAACTTTTACATAAATTAGAGCGTTCCAAGCACATTTTATGCAGTAGGAAAGAGTAATGAAACTCCAACTCGATTTGTGAAGCTGGCAGCGAAAAGAGCCTCAAACTGGTGCTGCTCTTGACCTGTGCAGGAGTTCAGCAATTCCCAGCTCTGTCTGCTGCCATTTAGCTAATGAACCTGCTGCCTCCTGCCCCAGCACTGCTTCAAAGCCAAGAGGAATTGGAATTTTTCTGAGTCACTGGTGGGGAATCCAGGTTACCCAGCCACAGGACAAAAAGGAAACTTGGCTTTTTTCCCACTGCTGCTGGAAAAACTTATTTATTTGATGGATCACAAGGGCATTTAAAACCCTCAGCAGGATTTATGCCTGGATACCGTAGCTGCTGCCTTTTCCCCAAGTGCTCAGTACCCAAATGAGGGCGCAGCATGTGGGTTGAATGTTTCTCACGAGATCCCATTACGCCAAGGCATCCCACTGTGCCTTGCTCCAAGTTTCCAACAGAAGGGTATCCAATGGACTTTGAGGGGCCAGCAAATCACACCTGACTGCAGAGAAACAAGCTCAGAACGAGAATTCCACCCTTTTCTTTCTAAACAAGAGCATTCAGCCCGGCTGTGCCTTGGCCAAGATGATGGAAATGTTCAGCTTTAGTTCCAGCCCAAGGAAACACCAGGTGTTTGGCACCCTGAAAGAAGCTGTGAAATTGAATTTGTGCTCTCTAAACTTCTTTACTCAACAGATTAGAGGGGAGGAAAGCAAGCAGGATCCTGGGCTAGCGCTGGGAGAGCTTTGGGCTGCCAGGAGAAGGACGGGGCTGTGCAACTTCACTACCACTGCACCAGCCCTGCTCAGTCAGAGCCTGGCCTGGACAGGCAGAGAGAAACCTTCTCTTTTCCTCCTCTTAGTCTCAGTTTGTTGCTTCCCCGAGCAGGCTGCAGGGATGTGTTAGCCATGGATGAACCCGGGACAGCTGCGCTGTTTCATTTGCAGGTCAACCGCTCGTCTCCGGGGGGAGGAGGAGAGGGGGCTCGTCCTGGCAGGAGGCAGAGCCCGATCATTATCTGTTAATGGGGAAGTCAATTAAAAGCCTGCCATTGCAGAACGCTTTCTGATGACTCTAATTAGCCAATAATTGTGTTATCTCGTTCAGTGGTGCGGTATGGTGCAAGGTGCCGCAAAACGAGGTGGGGCCGGGCAGGCTTGGGGAGCCCTTCAAGCAGTGAGCAGTGGCTATTCCTCCCCGAATTTGTTTTTCCTCACAAAGCCGCCAACCGGTGCAGGATCTTTTGGAGGCTGGAGGGGTTGGTCTGTGGCTGTTGTTGCTGTACGTGAGCTGCAAAACTGCCACACACCCCTGCCTTTGTCATGCACGGTTTGCTATCTTTAGGGTCATTCCTCCACGGGGCTGCTGATGGGAGCAGGAGACAGTTTAGGAGCTGGTTTTTATATTTTTCAATCCAATATATAAATAATGAGCTTCAAACCCTCCCTCCTGCTGATGGTCACACACTGCATGTCCTGAGCTTGCCCATCCTCAGCAGGGCTGGCTCCTGCCGGGGACCTGGCAATGCCCAGCTCTGCTGGTGCTTCCCGAGGGGACAGATCTCTCCCGAGGTTCCTGGTGAGGCCCCAGCCATCAGCCCTGCTCCCAGTACATTGCTCCAAGCAAATGGTTGGTGTGTTACAACCAAATTTATGTCCGAGGCAGAAAATTCCTTCACTCCCCACTCCTTTTCAGCCAGTAGTGCAATAATTGCAGCATCTTCCTGATACACAGAAGGCTGGGTTTAGTTATTACTTTTTCCTGCAGGAAGTTAAATAGTTCTTCACCTCCTAGGATATGGTCCTTCCAGGGAGTAAAACCAAGGAGAGATTACACTTGCTACTTCAGGAAAAGAAAGAGGTGTCCAGCTCAAGCCTGGCTGGCCTGGGAGTCCCATAGCACTAATTTTGGGCAGGTCTCACTGAGGCTTGTGACAATAAAAGAACAAGGACATGGGTTGTAGTTCATGGTGATATCTGTGGGAAGAGGGATTCAGCTTTCAGTTCCTGCGGCAAAGATTATTTTTTTCTTTTTGATATTAAACACTCTCTAAAGAAAATACATCCCCACTTTTGAGGTGGGAGGCAGCACCCAGCATTGGTTTCCAGTGCTCTGAATTGGATGACTCCTTCCTGGGCTTTGGATTCAGGGGGCAGAAGGGACTTAAATCCATCTGATGCTTCTGGGCTGTGAAGGGTGGGAGCTGTTTCCTTGCAGCTCAGGCTGAAGCTCTAGGGAGAATTGGGATTAAAATCCACCTCCACGATGGTTATCACTCCCCAGCTCACATGGCTCTCAGCACTGCCTGTTCTCAATCCCACTCCTGGAGGCTGATTCCTCCCAGATATTGTGCAGGAAACCTACACTTCTGTGTTGGCCTGGACTCCACTGGTTTGCTGAAGTCCCTTTATTAGTGGCAAATCATTAAACTGTGAGCAAAATGCATCTGAAATGTACTCACAGTCATAGTAATAATAGTACTTCTAATAACAGCAGTGCCACCACCCTGATCTCCTGGGGTAACTTAGTGTGAGTAATTTCAAAACCTTCAATAAGTATTAAGAAATTCTTAAAATGCACCCTGGGACTGGTAGGAATGATTCTCCTCTGGCAGGTGTGAAGGTGGAAGGGAGAAGCATTACCAGGCAGGAGTTGGGATGCAGGAGATGTGGCTTCCTAGAGGGAAACATTATTGGTACCACATTTGCCAAGTCCTCCATGCTGGAGTTTTATGATGTGGATTTTTATCCCAATACTGCAAAAGCAAGTGGATTCCTGAGGAATATCCCTCGCTGTGGGTACCTGGCTGGTGCTGCAGATGCTCTCAGAGGGAGAGCAGGGCTGGGCTGCAGTATCAGGGTGAAGAGAGGAGGAACAAGAGGCAGCCCAGCCCTGATACCTTCCAGTTCCACCTTCCCACAGCCCCTCTCTTCCCAGACATTGCTGCACCATTCCCTTCTGCTGACCGTGTCAACCCCACCTTTGTATCTGTTCAACCTCAGGTAATTGCTTTTAGATGGGTGTAATTAAGAAGCCATTAGTGTAAAGTTTCATTTCAGTTTATGCTTTGGTCTCCATTTGAGCAGAGAAATATGAAATTAAGGTATTAGCTCCTTTCAGAGAGATGAGTCATGAGCTAATAAGTTTCAAGAGCTGTTTCTCAGCTGTAATGATTCTGCTTTTTTTATTTCCAAATCTTCTTCTCCTCCTCTCAAATTCTTGCTTCTGGATAATTCCTTTTTGAAAGAATAAAGGGGCGAGCGAGACTGAGTCAGAGTGAGGAACTGCTACTGAAACATCAGCCAGAGAGACGCCAGCGTTCGGGTGGAATTTCCCCAAAGCAGCCAGGGATGCACATGGTGACAGCTCATGGTCAGGGTGACGTGTCCAGCGTGCAGGGGACATCCAGCACTCCACACGCGGGGTCCAGCTGTGCTTTGGGATGGGAAGGAGGAACATTATGAGTGGACAGAATATCCAGGGAGAGAACAGGGAAGATGCCTGAAGTTCCTAGAGTGGAATAGAGAGGAGGGATGTGATTTTGCCAGTGTGGGAGAGCCCAGCCGAGCTGCACACCGGGGCAGTGCCCCGGGCAGGGAATGTCCCGCGGGAGCAGAGGTACCACCCGCAGCATTGCGCTGAGGCAGGGAGCGTTTTCCCACTGCTCCCGTCCCGGGCTGAGCCAGCATCCTGTGCCCAGCCCATCCCGCAGCCTCCAGCCCTTCCAGGCTGAGCAAACGCCTCACTTTCCCCACTTTTCAGGTTGAACAAGCGCCTCCCTTTCCCCGCTCTCCATCCCTGCCCTCCCCTGGGAGCATCCTCCGGGTGCCGGAGCTTGGGCGCGGCTCGGGCTGTGCCGGGGCCCCGCGGGGCGCTCACAGCTGGCCAGATGTGTCCCCCGGCACGCGTGGGGACAGCCGAGACACCCGCGGGGGACCCCGCCCCGCCCTGTCCCGCAGCGCGGTGCTCGGCTCGCAGCGGTGGCATCGCCGAGCTCGGTCGGGGACAGGCGGGAGTGTGTGCTCAGTTAATCACGGCTTAATTAAACCGCTCCGGCTCCGGCAAAGGGTGCCGCATGCCGGGAGGGAGAAGGGGGAAGAGATGTCCTCAGTCTGAGGCAGCGAAATGCTTCTGATCATCAATAATGCATGGCAGTAATGTTCCTGTATGAATTGGAAATGCCAAGCAATCAAAGGCCATATGTATTTAGCTTAGATCCACATGATGTCCATGTATTTTTAATAGTGTGGCATCTTTGAAGTGTGTTTATGAAGCACAGCGTTCCTCTCCGTGGCAGTGGAGGAAAGAAATCGCCCCTGGCTGGCAGGAATGTTCTTCCTCCTCTTCCAAGGCTCCGTGAGGATGACTACACACCTCTCCTGGCAGCAAGGAGTGAGGGAAGGAACAGGAACACGCTAAACCCCACACAGGGATGTTCCTTCTTTCTGTCTGATGATGAAGTAGCTTGTTAGAAGTTGGTATAAAATCTCTATTTGGAGAGAAATGGATGATTTCTTAATATTCTCTAGAACATTCTTCTCTATATTAACCTAATCTAACCTCAATCTTCTGTTGGCTTGATCATGTCCACTACATCTGTAGGACAGGTTTTGCTCACCTGTTTTCTACCTGGGAAATAAATGGGAAAATGGAAATCAGAGTGTAGGACTGGGAACATCCATTTCCAGGTGAGCATCCTGGGCTGGTAGCTGAGGTTACACACTCTGCAACTGAAAACGGGAGGGAGCAAAGGAAAGAAAAAAACAAATCCCATACCTGCTTAGTGAGGCTTTTAAAATGTTGGGACAGCTGACAAGGGAAGTGGTGGGCTCTGAAGCCTTTAATTCAAGGTTAGAGACCTGTTTTAAAGAGATGTTTCTCATTCAGCTGGGAAGTTTTGCCAGCTGATGTCTTTAAAATGAAGACCGAGGTGCCTCAGGTTTCTTTGAGAGCTGGAAAGTTTGGGATGAAAATGAATTCACCTGAAAATGAATTCCTGCAGTTCTGTTTGTTTATTTTTTGCTGCTAATGTGGCATTAGGCTTCAGCTCGTAAACATTGCTGGGGAAATTCTGACCTTTGCTAAGTTACCAGACACTCACGATGGCAGTGGGACCCTTTAATATCTCTCAGTCTTTCTGAAAGTGTTTCTGCTGGGGTCAGACATCAGAACATCCCACTGGTGATCCCCCCAGGATCCTGCTGCTCCCTGTGGCACCCCGTGGCTCCAGCAGAAACGTGGGGTTTGTCAAAGCCTGAAAAGCTCCTGAAAGCTGAAAATCCCTAATTCCAGCAGGGACTTTGGAGAACAAAATAAAAACCACCTCGCCATTGTAGGGCATTGGTGGGGAATGTGCTCTCTCACCTCAGTGAAGACACTGGGGACACCTCCCTGGTTTTTTCCAGCTGCCTGAGACTGTGGCCCCTTGTCCTGCCGAGAGAATGGAAAAGGCACAAACTCCTCAGACGCTTCCACGGACGTGCTCCAGAATCCAACCACAAATAAAGAAGATGGTAGAAGAGGGCGGAGAAAGGGCAAAGAAGGTGTGTTCATACAAAACTAATTCTCCTTCTGTTGTGAGTTGTGAGCCCGCTGAATTGGCTGTTGGGTTATGTAAGAGGAGTCATTGTGCCGGTGGTGAAAGGGCAGCCTTGTACCGGGAGCTGAGCACACCACTGGAATTTTAAGCAGCCAAGCTGTGCCTGGGAGAGGGAACGAGCGGGGCCCGGCCAAACCCATCCATCCTGCTGCCCTCCCCGCACATCCCGGCTGGCGTTTGGCACGGGAGCAAGGTCATCCCACGCACGGGGCCGTGTCAGCCTGGCCAAGGCCGCTGTGCTTCTCCTCTGCCTCCCTTTCCCCTCCTCTCCCTTCCCTCCCCATCCCATCCCACCCCTTCCCCTGAATCACAAGCACCCCGCGCTGCCGGCACTACAGCAAAATTAACAAACAGCCTATAAATTTTACATGAGTTCCTGAGACCAGAGAGAAATTAATTTGATGTTGTCTTTTGATAAAGATGTAGCCCCCTTTCTCCGACTTCAATTTGTTGGCTCCCCCCGCCCGCCGCCCTTCACGAACACGTTTCTCTTGAAGGTTGCAATTTGGTTCTTGTGATAATAGGAGTGCATAAATAAATAAATAACCCGCTCCAAATAACCCCTGGCTTGTAAATAGGAACAGAGAGAGCACCACCCGCAGAAGAACAAAAAAAAAAAAAAAGAGAATCAAATCAAGTCAAATCACAGTTCAGTTGCCTCTGGTTTGGATTAGCTGGGAATGTTCTGTGCACAACATTTGGTCGCTCCCATGTGGGTCCCGAAAGGCCCCGATTTTCCAGGCACAGTTTAGAGGGCACCAAGGATGGAGCAAACCAAATAATCTCTGGATTCGGAGAGAGAACGAGCTGCACAAGGAATAAGCTCCAGGCCATCACCAGGTGGCCATTTTGAGCACGGAAATGCTCCCTGAGGCTTCATTTGTGCCCTAAAGAGGCAGCAGGTGGTGTTAAAATGTGTTGGCATTTAAGGGATTGGGAAGGAGGATGTACAGAGAAGGCAGGAATTGAGGGGTGTGATGAACCACTCTCAATGCTCCAGTGGAAGCTCAGGGAGGAATTTGTCCCTGAGCCTTACCCAGCCCCTTTGGCCATTTTGTTAAGTGTGTTATTGAAGCCCTTTCAAGTGCTGTACAAACAACAGCTGCTATTATACATTTTTCCAGCAGTTATCAGTGATAAGAGCTAAGAACACTTTTTTAAACATATATTTGCAAAAGAAACTAAAAGGAAGTGTCAAAGGACAAAATGCACTTCAAATAATTTAGAGTTTGAAAATATATTTGAAAGGAGAATGAAAGGAAAAAAAAGAATTTAAAGGAAAGTGCAAGCCTGTGTTTAATCTGGAGCACTGCATTTGCTTAAGATCTGAAGGTCTCTTCTCAAAGTTATTTAACCTCTTCACCTAGTTTTACTTTAAGCTGATTTTTAAAATGAAAATGCTGATATGAAACAAAGAAAAGCTTAGTATAAAACACTTACAAATCTTTTAAGAAAGTTCTGAAATGTGTAAAGATTTTCAAAATTCTTTCTGTTCCCTTTTTTTTGGGTCCAAATCTCCTCACTAAATTTGATCCCAATTCACTGTGATTTTAATTTCTTTGAAACTAAATGATTCTTTTAATGTTTTCATCATTTTTCAAAGACTGCCCAGCTCATGCCAAGGCCTTCCATGGCAGAGAATCAGCTGCCTCTGCTCTCTTCGGCCTCTGTCCTTCAACATTCATTCACCTTCCACCAGCAGATTTTCCTCTGTGCCTCACATTGCTTTTACATGTCATTGATTCAGTTGTTTTGCCAGTCAGAGGGTCTCGTGTCTTCTGTCCTTACACCTCTCCTTTCTTTCCTCCATGCTGCTTGGATCATCTCTACAGCACCAGAACTGAGTCCATAAATCCAGCTTTAAGGGATTTAATCATGGATGGTGGCTGTGGTGATGGACTTTGCTGTCTCCAAGGATTCCTTCCAGCTACTGGAATGGCTGAGGTTTCCATTCCAGATGCTGACTCTCCTGATATTACCCCACAACCTTTCCTTTCCTCTATAAACAATAACATAACTGCTGAAAATAAGGGTTTATATATATATATTTTTAGGAGCAGAGTTTAAAGGACACTTTGCAAGGCAAAAAAGATAAGAGCGTGTAACAAACGTGTGGCGTCTGACTCTCTCCTGCAGACTTTGCTTTGATTTTTCTTGAATTGTTTTTTGTCTGAATTTTTAATAGAAAGTGTTAGGCAGCTTGTCACTCCTTATGTATGGAAAACATAATGCTCTTTGATGTTCTCAGTTACTGTGTCATGTTTATGTGCTCTGGCAGTCTCTGAACCGCGGCTCACTGCAGACAATGGGAAGGGATCCTCAGAGGGGTGGGGAGGATTTTCAAAGAGCCTCATTTCCTAATCCCGAAGTGGCAGCATGTCACCAACATCCACACTGGTGTCCAGTGCCTTCAAAACAAGGGAATGTTTGACTGACTAATCTGCATGACTGAGCCCAAGGTGTGAGATATCACTCTTGAGTTATGTCAACACTTCAAGGGTTTCAGTGAGTGTTAGAGATACTCCGGCAATTCCAGCAATTTTGATGTGAGGAAAGACAAACTTCTGGAGCTTCGCGAAATTATTGTCAATTATTTAAAAAGAAAACAAAATTCAACCAGAATAAAAATCCATATTTCACCCCAGTGCTGATCACAATGACAGGAGCTGCTAGTAAAATAAATATATCCCTTCTGTAAGGGCTTTTGTAGGTACCCGAGAACATAAAAGTGACAGGCGGCTCTTGCAAGGAAATTAGGGATGAACACTCCGACCTGTTCCAGCTGAATACTAAATACACACCTGAGATCCCTGGGGATGCTGCCCAGAAGCTGTCCCTGTTCATCCCCATCAGCACAGGGACACTAAAAAGGAGCCACCCCCGAGCCATGTTCTGTGGAAGCCTTAGTGTGTTATTTAATGAGCTTCAGGGCACAAGGCAAAGGGTGTTAGTTCCTACTGGCCTTTCATGAAAATCGACAGCCAGACCTTTTGTTTAGTCATTCAAATGGGCTGCCTCTCTTTGGAGATCCTTTTAGGGTTTGTTTTGAAAAACACCCAGATTCAGCTCGCAGGGGGTGCATCAAAACACGCATTATGTGGTTGTTTCAGCAGTGGCAGTGAACTGAATCCCACCAGGGCAGCCGTGGCCCTGCCAGGCTGGCTGCCAGGGGCAGGGAGCAGCAGCAGGCACGTGGAGGCAGTGGCAGGGGGATGCTGGGCACACCCTGGAGCTGGGCACATGGGCAGGACCAGCCTCCCCGTGCTCTGCTGCCCTCGGCGTGGGCAGGCGTGTGTGCTGCTTCAGCCATCCTGACACACAACCCACAGGACTTTTGTCTGTTCCTTCCCCTTGTTGTGCATTTGGGACTCTGGACACGGGGGCTCTGCCCTACAGAGCATCCCTGACCTCACAGATTCGGGAGAGATGCGAAAGGTCAGTTTTGTCCTAACCCCGTGCGTGGCCAGCAGAGCTTCCTTCCTCTCCATCCCCATCCTTGCCATCCCCCTAGGGGTAGCCCAGTCTTCATGCCATGGGAAAGAGCCTCCCAGCTCCTGTTCAGAAGTCAATTTGGCAACCTGGCAGGGGGACCAAGCAGTCAATTCCATTTTCTTCCCCTTTTTCTTCTGAGCACAAAACCTAACAGACCCCTTCAGAAAAGCCTCCCTTGTCACAGGAAAGGGCTCCTTTGTATGCCAGTTGCAGCGTCTATTTTTCAAGATAACCTTTATTTCATGTACTGAGTGTTAGCTTTGCTGGAAAAGAGAAAAGCTGAGATAACTCCTTCACCTGTGGAACATTATTACGCTTTCTGGGAAAAAAAAAGAAGAATGAGTTGTTCTGGTGCATGATAATGGAGGTGGAACGAATCAGGCAGGAGCAGGAGCTGAATTGCACCTCTCTCTCTTTCTCCCCACCTGTCTATCTTTGCAATCTCACTCTCTTTTCTCTGTCTGTCTTCCTGTCTCCAACACAGACTGATTTTTCTCTCTCCCTTCTCTCATTACCTCCAAATTCCCTGGTTTTCTTATGCACACTGCAGCTTCCTCTGGGGCTCATCAGCAAACCTCCTGACCAACAGCTCTATTATTTGTACTTTCAGTGGAGGGGGTGCCTGGGGATCTGTCCTGCCGTGCTTGGAGCTGTACCACCAAAGCACAGAGTTCTGACTCCTGCGCTCAAGAGTTTCCAGGCTAAAAATTTTGTGGTTTGCACTTGGTTGTAAATTGGTCTATGGAACATTTTCCCTCTGGGAAAAGGCTGTTCTTTAGATAATAGGTAAAATTGTGAATGCTTCATTGGAGTACTCTAATTCCAATGGCATTTCAAAGGCAAAATATTGAATCAATTTGAAATCAAAATGGATTTTAAATTTTTTATTATTTCAACTCTTTCCTGCTCCATTTCCCACTTGTTTTGACTTCTATATTAGAATCTTAATTTTATTCTGTTACATATCTATATACCATCCAGTATTGCAGTACTAAGATGTGTTTCAATAATATCAAAATGAAGCACTTCAGTAGGCGGTGGCATAACTTCTGAAGAGAAATATTTCAAACCCATATTTCCTGATTTGGTCCTATCTGAGTCTTAAACAAATGTTTAGTTGCCAGATTTCTCTGGAGACTCAATGCCTGTTTTCTCATCAACTTTAATGATGAAGTCTAAGAAATTCTGAGTTTGATCAGATGGAACAGGGCACATTTGAAGGTATCTTCGGAGTTGGATGCTGATATTGCTGTGTGACAGTGATGTATGGGAGAGATTCCCGCTGTCCCTTGGCATACCCCATCCTCCTTGTGAAAACAAGGAATCTTGCCTTTCTCTGCTCCCAGCTCTGTGCTTAATGCCTCTTTCAGCAAATTATTTGAATAGAGGAATGAGTTTGGTTCCACAATTACAACAGGCAGCAAACCTGACCCCACATCAGCCCTTTTGTATATCCCAAATATCCACAATGGGAAGCAGGTGCTGGCAGGGACTCCTTGCGAGGAGAGAGGGCATCCCAGATGGGATTAGGGCTTTAAATGAAAACCAGGAATAACACTGATGGTCTGGGCAGAGCAGTGCTGTATCCCATTGCTCTGGGGGGCTGTGGGAAGCCCTGCTGGGTTTGTGCTCTGCTCATGGTCGAGTGTGTTTGCAGCGCTGGGGGTTTCACATCCACGGGATGCTCCTGGCAGGGGAAAAGCTCCACAGCTCACGCCCCACTGAGCTCAGCATGGATACAGCAGCTCTGGAAGCTGCTGCACGGAGTCCGTGCTGCACCATAAATTACAGGGTAGTTATTTCTTAGTTATTTAGCAGTTACAGTGTAATTAGTTCCACTTAATGTCAACTTTTGTCAATACGTCTTTCATTAGCCAGAAAATTAGAGCTGGGTTTTGAAGCAATGGCAATACAGGACTTTCCCTGAGCTCGGGCTTGGGGAGAGGAGGAGAAGAGGTGCTGTGGGGAGGGGGTGGGGCTGGCAGGTGAGTTCTGGGGCTGGCAGGTGAATTCCAAGCCTGTCTCATCTCTTCTGCATTCCTACAAATTCGCACATACTCAACTCCCAGACACGAAACTCCCATCTCTCCTCCAACACACAGACACAAAACACCCATCTCTCCTCCAGGATCAATATTCCAGCCCAGACTGCGGAGTGGAATCAAACAGGTCCCTGGAGAAGTTCTCTTTGGCTGCTCAGAAGCAAACAGACAAACAAACAAGGAAATAAACCCCGGGAGCTGCCTCTCCACAGCGTTTGTGCCTGTGTTTTGCAGAAGAGGCTAATTAAGCAGGATGCTTTAGATTTTGGGGACCCCAGCTTTCATTTCAAGGGGGCTTCATTTCCAGTCTGCCGCTGCTTTATTCTTGGACATCACAGGAAGTCCTTCTGCCTTTCCCCCCCTCCTTTTTTTCCCTTTCTAAACTGCAGACATCATTAGGAGATTGAGGTTTCTGAGTTTTGCCTTTGCTTTGAACAGCGACAGTGTTTTAGTCCCTAGCCCAAAACTGGGGAAAATCAGGAGACTGGGCTTTAGGGGAAGCACAGAGAAATATTTTCCCATGTCCTGATTCAGTGAGTGGTGAGAGACAAGGCAAACCAGCTTTAAGGGTGATGTCCTTCCTCCTAAAACCTCGCTTTGGGCCATCAGCAGCCTATGGAAGCAGTTTTGGTGTGAAAGGTCCTTCTGCCTGTTTTAAATTTCAACACCACATGAAAGCACATTGCACAATCTGGCTGTGGACTGAGGTACTACTGATGGAATGATTAGGAGATTATAAAATAAATTTTTTTAATATTACTTTGTAATGGTGCAAATCCAACTAATTTGCTCTTTATTTGTGCCACTAGACCAGGTCTAGATAAATGGCTGGAAGTAGAAAGGAGTCAGCGTGGGTCTGGATTTTTTTTATATATAGTTTTCATAATTCCAGCCTCCAATACTCCCCTCCATATAATTTTCCCCTGTGATTATGCTGTGTTGATTTCACACAGGGCCCTGCATATGCTAAAGCTGGTCCTTGAAGAAGAATTAAGTGTTCAGTTCAGGAAAAAATATTAGATAGAAAGAATATAATGGTAATGTTGGTATTAATGCATCCTCCAAACATATAATGAAGTTCCTTCAGTTGTCTTGCACCCCTCGGTGTCCACCAGGAGACCAGGGACAATGGAGCTCCTCCTGCTATTATAAAATGAACAGTAATAACGACAACAGCAATAAACATTCACCCCACAGAATTTTTCCAGATGAACGTGAATTTCAAAATTAATGTGCATGGCTATTCAGTGGTTATTGTAACTTCCTCCTATTGTGAATAATAAGACCAGGGACGTATGATTCAACTCACCCCTTGCAATTGAAACACCGAGACCAACTAAAACCTCTTCTGAGAAACCTTTAGAGATTTTATCTATATATATGTGTATATATATGTATATATATATATATATATATATATATGTAAAATCCCCAACAATGCTTGAATAATGAAGGACTGTGGGGAAAAAAAAAACCAAACAAACAGCGATCTGAGGAACACCATAAGCAAAAATAGAAGATAAACTCCTCTGATAAATTATGTATTGCAAACTACTCAGCCGAGTCCATTCCACCTTGCACAGGTTTAAATCCATATGGAGCATTCCTTCTCTCTGTGGGCAACCTCTCCCCAAATGCACTGAAGGAAATTTATGCAGAGATTTGTGTCTGCTCCTCTTGAATATTTCAGACCACATGAAGACAATTCTGCCCCACCAAACTCCCTTGCCTCAGTCACCCAGGTAAAAAAATAATTGCCTGTGTAAATGCTTGGATGCATCATAGCCTAAAATGTGTGGAATCAGCAGGGATGTGAGCCTGGGGTGGTTTGGCTGGAGGGACACCAGCTGGCAGGGAGTGTGAGGTGAGCTCGGAGTCCACGTGGGGGGAACAGCATCCTGAGCACGTGAATGAAGCCAAAGGTGTGCCGTGGCGTGTGTGGTGTGCGGCTGTGGGGTTCTGGCTGCCGCTGTGTCAGAACGACAGCTCAGTGACCTCAGCAGCAGCAGCCTTAGAGTCCCCCTTGTGTGACACTGCCCAGCTCCCCCAGCCCAGCCCCTCAGGCTGGCTGGAGGTGTCCCTGTCCCACCCAGCCATTGCCAGGAGGCCAAGGGAGCTCCCCACGCCCTGCTGGGAGGGACCTGCAAGAAGAGGACAAATCTCACCCGGGTTTGGCCCCTCCATCCCTGCGGTGCTTGGCTTCTCTGAACCCATTTTTTCCGTGGGTAAAAGCACCGATTGGCTGTGTGAGAGGTGGTTATTGTGGGTTATCACCATTTCCCCCTGCCTACACTGCTTCCTCTGCTTGGCCCCATTTCCCTGGGATGAAGCCTGGCTGTCCCTCAGCACTGCCCAGCCTCCTGCACCCCACAGATCTCTGCCAGCTGAGCAGCACGAGAGGGGAGAAGGATTAAGGGAGTGGGGAAGTTAAGATCAGCACTCTGGCAAGTGTTAATATGGAAAGGAGAAACCATAACAAACTCCAGGGCAATTTCTGCCTCTGGGCAGAGGCTGGAAGGTCCTCAGTGATGCCAGAAGAGAGTTTCTAATGATATCAAGTGTTTGTCATCCCTTTTTGTCTCCTACACAAGCCCGTGCCTGCTGACACTGAACCTACATCCAAGCTCTGCTGTTCCAAATCTGGAAGGTGTTGGCTGAGGAAGGGGAGGATGTACTGAGTCATGGTCTCTGTGCTGCATCCGTAACTTCTGGGGCTCACTGATGGAGACAGAAACGAGCTACCACCCACACAAGCCTTGTGACAGAGGCTGTGGAGTCATAGCTCAGGCCTGGCAGGGAGGTTGGTGGGGTGTGAAACACCTCACAGCCTCCCTGTTCCCTGGAGCTGAGATCTGGCCATGGGGGATTGGAACTAAGTCCAGTGGAAACGGGAATGTTTTGGTTGAATCACTGGGGTGGATCTTCAGGGTTACTCAGAAACACCTTCTTGTGCTTCTACATCCAATGCCCCAGCAAATCCAGTGGCTGCTGGTTTGGTGAACATCCAGCTGGGTGAGTTCTTTCCCAAGTGGGAAGTCTGTGGTAACTGCAGGTCTCTGTTGGGGCTGAAATTTGGGCCTGGGAAATGTAGAAAAGAGCTGCTGCTTCTCCTCATAGAAGAGGAATAGAAAAAGGGCAAGAGAGAGCGAGATGCAGTGGAGAACATCAGCAGAAAGAGGGAGTGGAGAGTGTGTGTTCTTAAAAATCAACAATACTCACAGAAAAGGGAAGCACCCAGGGGATCGGAGTGTGTGTGTGGAGCCGGGAGAAATGTTATGGAAGAAAGATATTAAGGCGAAGCAGCTGATGTTTGAAATGTTATTTGAAGAGAAGTTTTAATCTGATAGGGCACAGACAGAATTAATGGGTTTTCAATGAGTTGCAGAGCGCTTCGGGACAACGCTGGGAACAAAGGGAAAGTTCCGCTGCTGGAGGTCACTGCTGCATCCGCAGCACAGGGAAAGTCACCAGAGCAGGAATAAAAGAAAGGAATTGAGAAATCAACTCCAGTAAATTCCTCAGAGACAAGGGAGAGTTTTAAAAACAAAACCAAAAAACCTGTCACTCCCATATCCGCTTTTGTTTTAATTAACCCAGAGTTCGGTTTGGGTGGCTGGAATCAGGGATGGGGAGGGAAGAGAAGAAAAACAGGCACCAGTGAGGCATCTTTTGTGTCCTTCAGAAGAGGAACGGCTGTGCCAGGCAGGGACCTGCATTTGTGCACAGGCAGGAGCGTGGGAGGGACTGGCTGGGCTGCCAGGAGGAGCAGTGATTTGGGGAAAAACGAGTCACAGTCCAAAGCCTGCTTGGCAGAGCTGGCTGGGGAGCATCCACTGCGGTGGCCTGCATGGCTCACTGGGCCCTCTGCAAAGCAGGAGAAGTAATTTTTGCTATTAAAGAGCAATGAGAGGTAAAGGAGAAAGAGAGAATGGAGCCAGGGAAAGGGAAGGAAGGAAAATTGTGCTTACATGACAGAGCAGGAAGATCCTTATTCAAATAAACACCAAAGTCTTGGGGATGAGCAAAACTCCCTGGGCCACCTAAAAATATTATCAAGTCTGTAGCTTGCTTTCTTTTTTTCCTTTTTTCTTGTTTTTTTTGCTTATCTGCTTTCTTCTAGCTTACTCTCCCTTTCTTTTCTTTTTCCTGTTCTATTCCTTTTATGTGATCAGAGGCTGCGGGTCTCTTGTGTTTCCCAGAATTCCGGTTAAGATCTTGTTTGCGTCTGGAAGGCAGAGAATGGCAGGGGTCAGGAAGGCAATGAAACAGCAAAGTTGAATCATTCCTATTATTTGAGTCTTTCTGGGAAATGCAGACCATCGGGGTTTGCATTTCTGTTTTTTTCACCCCTGAAATTTGCTTTCACCCAGGGAAATGGAGCTTGGGTCAAAACACTGCAAAGAAACTGATCAGATTTTTTGCTTCTGTTTTCTGGTCTCAGACAGCTGGATGGAATGAGAGCCTCTGAGAAGTTCCTGGAGAACAGAGAAGCTGCAGCATGAGGTCCAAGATTTGAAAATAAAGACTCAACAGGGAAAAAGTTATTTTAGAAAAGCCCAAACAATAAGATTCTCAATGGGTATTTGCAATCAGCCGTGGACAGAAAGGCATCCAAACCCAGGGTCCCTTATTTCTTAATTCTTGCTTCTCATATGGATGCCATCACTAGTATTGTTCATAACCAATCTGCAAGAGAAATGTCTCTCAGCAGCAGGTGGAATTCTTTATTACATCTGTTTCGATATCCAGCCATCCCAAGGATCCTTCTGAGACCGCGTTTCTCCCAGTGCGTTCTGGAAATGCAGAGCACCTTTTAATCAGGAGGGACATCTCTATTTAGTTTGCAGACTTCAACATTCCTTCTGTTCTAAATGCTGCCTTGCTACCCAAGTGAAACCAGAGATAAAACTCTAGCTGATACCATGATTTCAGGAATGGGCAGATAATTAATTTCCAAAACTTGGGACTGAGTAATGCATTTCCTTTGTGGTTTGATTTTTTTTTTAATCCATTTTCTTATAGACTGAGCTTCACCCCCTCCACCACTTAAATTAAAACTGCGTATTTCTGGAAGAGGGTGGTGTTAGGACTGAAATACTCTGCTGGGACACTCTGCTGGGGCCCTCTTGGCTCCTCTGCAGTCTCCTGCTGTGATCAGTTTTGCATAGGATATTCACAGTCTCTGGGTGTAGAATTAGGAAGACAACACCCAGAGAGGTTCAGTGGAAGGTCCAGATGGTTTTTCAGTGCCCTGTCCTTGGGAGCTGAAGTGCTGGAGAAGGACCACGGCCTCTCAGTGCTGACTTACCCAAACGAGACATCTCTCACATTGTCATTTTTGCCTCTGAACTGAAAGCCTGAAATAGCAAATAGACAGTGGGGATGATCCAGTGACTCAACCATCAGCATCCACAGTAGCCACCTAAGATACCTGCTTCCTTTAGCATCCATAAAAATATCGACCACTCCATGGGACAACTTGGACGCAAAAGAAATGGTCTCTTTATTGAAATGAAGTTGCAATACGAGCACTCATTCCAGTGTGTCTCTGCTCCTTTGTTCCTCATATGCATAAACCAAACTCCGTTATTCCCTGCCTTCCCAAATCAGGGTAAATGTTCCTTCAAGGCAGGAATCTCATCTCTCATTTTGCCCATGTGCAGCATCAGGAGAACATTTGCGTCAGAGCGGGGCCAAGGCAGTCCCTGGCAGTCAATGACAGAGACCAATAAGCTCTTATCACATTACAGGAAAATAAAGGAGAAAAGGGCTCAAGCTTCAGTGAGGGACTTACATTTTCCTGCTCAAAAAGCCTACCTGGATTTAATGGCACAGAGCAGGGAAGAGTCCCACACGAGCTTCACTCTGCTCCTCTGCTGCTTGTCCCTGTGTCAGTGAGGGATTGAATTAAGCGCTGGAGGAAGGTGGATCTGCTCTGCAGCGCAAAGAATGTGTGAAGCCAAAAATCAGGTAATAATAGTGACTCCGAGTCCTGAATCTTTTCAGAAAAAACATTTACAAGCAGCTTTCTGGGGCAGTAAAGATTTTTCTCTTTTCTTCTTTTTTTTTTCCCCTTTTTCCTTTACTACAGAGAAATCTTTAACAAATAATCATTTTACACTGTACAGTTCATCAATAAAAGCAATAACGCCAGGTTATGTAATAAATTAAATATGATGTGTAGTTGAGAGTAATCGTGCTTTCAGGCATCAGCTTCTTGTCACATTAAGGGCTCTGGCAAACAGGTTTAATATTCGTGGAATGAACAGAATTATTGACAAGCAGAGGAGGAACTAGACAGCAAGTGAGCATCATATTAATTTTTCAAAGCTCGATATTGCTTTTCCTGCTGACAGTGCAACAAACTTCCAGGGCTGCCTTTTGCTGGGGAAGGTTTGGGTAGTGGTGGCTCATTTCTCCTTGATCTGGTTTTTTTTGCCATTCTGTCAAGTTGGAAGGGAGAAGGGAAGAGGAAGAAAAATTGTGGTGGCTCACAGGTAAAGGTGGCTCACAGGCTTTGGGTTTATTCTGGATAACTCAATTTGAGCTTAATTCAGATTAATTCCAGTTTTACCTTTCACTGTATCAATGGACATCTTTCATTACTTCAAAAAATAGCCCATAATTCCCATCACACTTCTAGAATACACGAGGATTTAGGTACTGCTCCTTGGCTTAGAGAGTCTGGTGACTGAAATATTGGAGATCCTCTGGGACAGAGTTTCTCAGTACAGACAATTAAATTAGAGATGGAGTTACAAAGAGAAGTCAGCTGGGTCATCTGAGCTTCCTGATCCTCGGAACTGCTCAAGGGTCACATGGAAATAGAAATTGAAAAGCCAAACTTCCTGAGGTCCGAGTGGTTCCGTTTGCCAATGATGAGGGTAGAAGTGCAGAGAGTGATGACAATTCACCTTTTTACCTAAGGATTCCCAAAGTGCTACAAAAACAGCTGAAGGGAAAAAAAAATTAAGTGTGAATGGCCACTCCGAGGCAAGGGTTTTGTCTGAGGCAGAGGCAAAAATAAGCACTGACATTTCTCTGGTCTCATATTTGAGCCCTAACCCTCTGTTTGTCTCATGCAATTTGTCACCCAGGAAGGATAAAAAAGGGTGTTAAATAGAATGTGTGTCCTTCTCTTGGTGGGCTGTGGAGAGGCAGAGGAGGAGGTGTCTGTGCTGGGCTGGTCAGTGGCTGTTCAGGTCAGAGGTGTCTGATAGAAGCTGTCGTTGGAGATGCTCACAAAGAGCATCCCTGGGGGAAACACTTCCCAAAGCAGCTCCCTGGGCTGCCTTTTCCATTGTGGCTGGGATGGACTTGAGCTTGTCTGCAATGGGTGAGATATAACCTTGTTAAATCAAATGCAACGATCCTGGCAGGTGGCAGTTTGGGAATGCTCTCCTTCATCCACATTGGGGTGGCCAGCTCGTTGCTTTTGAGTATTTTCCATAACCTCAGGAATACAGGGAGGAGAAAATGGGAAGGAGGTGAGGGCAAACAGCAGCTCTGGGCTGGTCACTTCTGCTCCATGGGCTCTGCTCAACCCTTTCTCCCTCCTCTCTCATCCCTGTCCGGAGCTCCGAGGGTGTTTTTAGAGGTGGCGAGGCAGGCAGAGCTGCAACGAGCTACACAAACTTTTGGGCTTGGCACCACTGGCATGTGATTGGCCTGAAAATGTTATTTTAGAAGGACTGTGGATGGAGCAGGGATTTCTTTTTAAATGAAAGGTGAGGGAATATGTGGGCCCCAGTTCTCTATTTTACCCGAAAGCTGGCAAAGTGATGGATGTAGGCAACATTGAGGTTTGTTTGCTTTCTTCCTCACTGCTCTCCTGGGATTTGTTTTAAGGATTTTTGTGCCTAATTGTATCCAAGGCTGGAGAGATCACTGGGCTGACAGGGATCAGCAAAAAGGTGTAATTTGAGTGGGATGGTCTCAGGAGCAACAGGCACAAGTTCCTTTTTTTGCTTATGAGCAAGTTCTCTTTCACCCCTTCCATGGGGAAAAGAACCCAGGAGTGAGAGATGTTAAAGCACCAAAAAAGTATCAAGATTTGTCTGAAGGTCTGGGAAAAACTGGGAGAAGAAGTCACAAGAGAAATGCCAGCATAGGAGCACCCTTTGGTAATGAGCTGTTTTGCAAAATGTGGAAAATGTTAGAATTTCAGGCATCAGATGTGTCCTAATGGTGCATCAGCCACCTCAAATACCTTGGAAAATGTTGTTAGAGGCAGGTAACAGAATAAACACGGGAGCATGAAGGCATTTTTATCTGAGGCAGAACCTGCAGAGTGCTGGAGGGTTGAAAGAGGGAGCCAGGCAAGGGCTGCAGCACCCAGGGTGGGCCTTGTGCCCACAAACAGGGCAATTCCTGAGACGCTGGGAAGGAAATTTCCTGCCCTTCCAGTGAGAGAAAACAGAGGGGGAGCTGATTAATGTGTAGAACCTATAGAGCCAATCCAGCAGGGCAAAGACTCATGGCTTCCATAGAGCTCAGCACTCCGAAAGGGGCTGAAAGAGTCAAAATAGGAGCTGCAGGAAGCATCTTTATAATCCAGACTGAAATATTAATAATGAGAATTGCAAATAAGGCCTTTGAATTGCTTTGGGTGGACACTCTGTCCAAGAAGTGGGACAAAGTCAAAAAACTGGATTGTTGTGGGTGGAAATTGGAGAATTTTTAATTTTTTTAATTTATCTTTTAAAGCAAGCTCTTTCAAAGCTGCTGGTTATGCCTGTCTTTAAATCTTGTGTGCTCTATCTAAGGATTTCGCTGTCTTTTTCATGGCAGTTGAGGAAATCCTGCCATTCCCATCACCTGTGGTGCAGCGAGAGAGAGACACATACAAAGAATTATGTGTACAGCTGCCAGGCTCTGAAGTGCATCTGAGAGTCCCACTAGGTACTTTAATACCTATAAAAAACTGAGAGCATTTAATTCCTCCCAGGAGTCAGGGGAAGATCAAGACCATGCATATGGGTTCCTGAATCACGGGGCAAACTCTTACTCTGAGACATCTTTGACTGCGAAAGGATGGGAGCTGCAGTGATTCTCTCACAGTGATTAGGATTGGAAACGGATTTGTTAAAGGAAAACAAAACAAAGTACAACCCTTTGTGTTAAATCCTGCACAAGTGATACCCCTGGGCTCCTTCCAGATTTTTATTATTGTTAAAATAAATAATATTTGGGTTTATCCTCACACTTGGCCTATTCTATTGAACCAAGGTGCTATTTTTGAGTTGAAAGCGCGCACACAAAAAATGCAAATCCCACATTTCAAAGGCACCTTCCACTTGGAATGGGATCTATTTTTGTCCCTGTGACTATCTTGCACAGCTCTAATTGTCATGCCCCGCTCTGAAATCCACAGTACGCGCCTCTTGCCAGCGTATTTTTGGATTATTGCTCATTGTGATCAGCCTTTTGTGTTCTTCTTGATATGGGCCAAATTTTGACATGAGGTGCTGAGTCATGCACAATGTGGATCTTATTTGTGTCTCAAAGAAATCTTCCTTTTTCTGTTCCCCTGTACCTGGGCCAGCACCTGGCAGAGGCTCCCCCGTTTCCCAGACAGACAAGGGGAAAAAAAAAACCCCACCTGAAACACATCAAAGAGCTGGACAGCTCAAAACAATTCATTTAATTATTATTATGAAATGTCTTAGGGTGTGCCAGCTTGGTATTGTAGTTTCTGTGCTCATTTGTTTTGTGAAAAAACTGAGCACTGAAAAAAAGTCGTAAAGAAAGAAAGAAAGGGAGAGAGTCCTTTGGAACCAAGGTCTGTGGGCTTGGGGGTGAAATATTTAATTTCTGCCCACCAAAAATACAGTCATACCTGAGTGGGGATTCAATGAAAAAGAAATTACCAGGATATGATTAATTTTCCAAAGGCAAATTACATATTATAAACCCTTTTAGGGAGTGATGGAGAGGGAAAAGGGCACTTGATGTAATGGGGTGGAAAATCCAAATAATCCCATGTCTGCTGTAGGACTCTGTTTCCTGGAGTGCTATCCCCACATCCCAGACTGCAATACACCTCTTCCTCTGGCACTGCTGCAGCTTCCGAGGCTGGGCAAAAAACTTTCACCCCTGTGAATGGATTTTTTCATCTCCTGCAGCTGAGATGATTTTGGGGATCATTATTTTTCCCTTTTCTTTCAGTTTCTTCTCTGATCAACACTTAACATATGTCAGCACCGTTTGCTATTTTCTCAAGAGGAGGGAGGTATTTTAACCAGGTAACACACTAAAAAAGGTGGAATACTGGAAGTGGAATTTTCAAAAATCTCCACAACAGCATCCTCCATGTGAGGTGTCCTTCCTTTCCCTGAACAGCCTCTGTGAACGGCCTTCCCCATCTCGAATTTTGGGATGCTGACTGCAAAATATCTGATATTGGTGTTGCTGCTTTTTTTCCCAGCTCCTCATCCAGAAAATTTCCCTGACCTTCACGCACGAGTGCCCTGGGATAGGTGAAGCAGGCAGGGGCTCCAGCCCTGCTCTGTCACCCCCAGCCAGTCTGCCCCTTGAATTCCTGCGGAACAGGCTCCAGCAGATCCCTGCTTGCTGCTGGTGCTGACCAGCTGTTCCACAAACTGTTGGGTTATTGGAGTTTGGTTGCCATAATCACTTGGCTCCCTCAGCGCTGTCACCTGCAGATGAAAATGAAAAGCCTTGAAAATCAGGTGACAGCAAATGCAGCACGTCCAGGGATGTGTGTGAGCACAGAGCTGCTGCCAGGAAATTGGTACACACCCCACAAATGGAGGGCTCGACACTGGAGAGAGGGAGGGTGTCTGGGAGAGAAGTGGAGAAACACGGCCAAATGTTCTTCTGCTTTTTGTGATTGGAGACAAAATCCCTTTGAAAGTGGAAATTTAATTGTTCAGTGGCCAGGGCTCCTGGCAGACTTTGTGTGTCTGCTGCATGCACAGTGCTGTCCCATGGGGGGCTTGGAACCACAGAATCCTGGAAATGGGTTGGAAGGGACCTGCCATGGGCAGGGACAACTTCCACCATCCCAGTTTGCTCCAAGCCCCATCCAACCTGGCCTTGGACACTTCCAGGGATGGGGCAGCCACAGCTTCTCTGGGCACCCTGTGCCAGGGCCTCCCCACCCTCATTGTAGAAAAGTTCTTTGTGCTAAAGAGCAGCAATTTGCCTGCAGTTCTCAGCCTGGTCATGCAGGAGCTCTGCAGAAGGAGGAGTTGTTATTGTGGATATAAGAAATCAGAATTACAGGGAAAACCCTTACAGCCAAGCTAAGGGACAGATTTATGAAGATACCCCCAGCTATGGTCACAGCAGCCTCTTGGATGGTTCCTGACATTATCAGAGATCCCAGTACCTGGTGTTATCAGAGATCCCAAGGTATTTTCCTCCTGGGAAGTGTTGTCTATTGATGATTTGCTGCCTGCTCCCTGTGAAGGTAATCCCTGCCATCCTTCCCCATCTCCATGTTTCCTTCCTGTGTGGCTGGAGCAGAATGTGCAGACAGTGCAGGCCTCGGGCTCGACACAGTTGTCACACATTTTACATCACTGTTATTAATGTCATTTATGTCCTTTTATTCAGTACCTGCAGCAGAGCTGCTCTGGGTATCCCCCAGTGCACAGGAGAGGAGAGGGGACAGTCACAGGAGAGCTGTCCAGGGGCACAGAGGTGGGAGTCAATCCCCAGATTTCCATCCAGCTGAGAATCCGTGTCTTTGGCTGCGTCACGGACCGGAATGGAGTTAACCTTGATTTACACAGGAGATGGAAAGGGGAGAATTGAGCACAGCAAGCTGAATCCTAGAATAGAAAAAGGCCACTGGAAAGGGAAACGGAGTGCGAGGAGGAAAAGCTAACACCATGGCCTCTGTGATTCTGTCTTTGCACATCCCTCAGGCAACAGAACCATAAACAGTCTCTTCAAAAATTGTGAATACTGTGCTCCTTTCTGACAGTTTTTTCCCCAATTTCCTCCTGCCTTCACAAGTAGCTGAAGAAAATAAATATTTAATGACAGATTTTGCTATTTTGATGTAGGTTTCTTGGTTAAAACACCACAAATCTCTCTGTGAAAGGGCGACAATAGAATGACAAAGTAAGGAGCGTTGCAGCAAGTGGGAAGTTGGCTGGCAAGGGGAGGGAAGTGGAAAGAGGCAAAGCTGCAGAATATGTGGGGTATCTTCAGGTGGAAATCACCACTCACTCATTTCAAGAGCCCCTTTCCAGAGCTTGCTGGGGAGGAAAGACCAGGCCCGTTTGGTGTTTTACCCTTCACCTTTCTGTAAGCGCAGAGCAGAGTTCCCTCCTCCACAACTTGGCTGGGATGTGTTGCTCTGACAGGATCCCTTTCAGGGGAGAAATTCTTCCTGATGTCCAACCTGAACCTTTCCTGGAGCTTGAGGCTGTTCCCACTCCTCCTGTCCCTGTTCCCTGGGAGCAGAGCCCGACCCCCCCTGTCAGGGAGTTGTGCAGAGCCAGAAGGTCCCCCCTGAGCCTCCTTTTCTCCAGGCTGAGATCTTGGCCTGGGAGCTGCAGGGAATATTTTATGCTGCTCTCCCCTCCCTTCCCTGTCGGATCTCGGCAGCAGTCTCCAGCCAACATAATTCTTTGTGAGTTACTTTTGTTAGCAAAACCTTTCACCCTATGAAGATGTTCTACTTAATTAGTAAAAGTTCAATTTTTTTGTCACCGACAGAGCCCCATACATCACCATGTCTGGAGAGTCATTAGCTGGAAAATTAATCAGGGTGGGTAACGGCTGAATAGATCAGAGCCCTTTGTGTTCCTTCCCACAGCTCTGCCTCCAACGTGAGAATTTTCCAAGAAGGGGAATCCAAAAAGCATCTCCAAATGTCCCAGAGACCAGTTTCTAGGGTAGCACTGGAGTCGAGGGTGTTCCTGAGCCTGAAGTGGAAGGGGCAGTCAGGGAAAGGATGGGAAACCAGAGCTGGCTTTGATCCACCTTGGTCAGACCAGTTAGGAACTCCAGCTGAGGACTAAAATGATGACGGAGGGTTGAGGTTTTCCTTTCACCTGCCTCTGGGAACACATCAAACCAAGGTGCTTTTGCTCCCTTGCCCTGCCCTGTATATCCATTGTGGAGGAGTTTTGCCAACAGAGTTTGCTACCACCCACCACAGCTCAGCCTTGGATTCCTTCCCTGTTGTGCACTTATTCCTGCTTAGGAAATCTCTGCTTTAGGTGTCTACCGCGATTTCCTACAATATCCCCTTTTTCCAAGTGGGTTGACAGCCACAGGGAGTCCAAATAACCAATGATTCAGCATGGATTTGCAAGTCAGCTTCTTCTTGTTTTTTTTTTTTAATCTTTTCACCAGTTTCCTCTCTGGCTGTGGAGCCTGGACTTCTCTTCTGGCACCTGGAGCCCCTCCATAACTGCGTGCAGGTGGGGAATGCTGCACCAAGTTGTGCTGAGGGCATTGGATGGTTTGGAGGAATCTTGGGACGGGTACATTAGTCTGAGAGACTCTAAGAATAATAAAATCCAGTGTTGTCCTGGGACACTGTACCTTTGTTAGTCTCACATCACGTTTTCCTGCTCTGACACTTCTTAAAACTACCAGGGAAGTATTGGTAGCTGGGTGGGATGAAAAACACCAATATCCTTTGTTTACTTTCTGTTGCTATTATTATTGTTGTTGCTGGGAGGAGAAGGAGCAGTAGTAGCAGTCGTTACAGTTTGATTGGTAGCAAAGAGAAATAATTATGGATAATTCAAGTGACTACAATTTTCCTTAAAATTTTACATAACTGATCACAGGACCTCATTAAAATTGAACTCTTCATGCTACAGAACAAGACCAGATAGCAGGGGAGGAAGGAAATATTTTGCCTGCACGAAAAAAGTGTCTTCCCACTTTGCAATTTCCCTCCTCAAAAAATGTCTGAGGAGATTCCGTGCTGGGAATGACTTCCTGGGCTCTGCTCTGCCTCCAGGACCTGCCAACCCTTCGTTGCCTCCGCTGACGCTCGTAACAAAACCGTGGCATTCTGGAGTCTTCTTTGACTAACAAGTGGCTCAAGGTCGCCAGCTCTGCCCTCACACTCCTGTCGAGTGTGGTTAAGTGAGTGTCTTCCCGCATGGAAGTGATTTCCGTGCCACATCCCTGCTGGGGGCACATCACACCCGGCCAGAGTGGCGAACGCCGGGGCCTTGTCCCCAGGAGTGAGGCAAACAGCTCTGTCCTTGGGGTCTCATTGATTTATAGAGCTTGTTTTCAGTGTGTTTGGGAAGGGAGAAAGCAGAAAAAAATGGAGCCTCATGCCTCAAACTCCTTTATTCCTTGCAGTGGGGCGTCCTTTAGGAGCAGTGTCTCTGCAGAGCTGCTCTTGTGCTTTGCTGAGCAAAGCGAGGGGGTAAATAAAGCACCCCTTAATATTTACCCAAACCAATATAGATCATCCATTTCCTTCCTCCCTCAGCCATTCCTTCTGAAAACAAAAGGAAATTCCTCTTAGGCTCAATTGAAAAGTTTTGTTTTCCATTAAACATGAAGTTCTTTTCATCCTTGGGAATCCTTAAGCTCAAGACAAATACAATTTGGATAACAGAAAAACCATGTTTTCTTTTGAAGAGACTCTTCATTTCTAAAATGCCAAAATGGGATATTATCTGTCTTATTTGCTCTTGCTTCCAGATTAGCTATTTGAGGGAGTCAAAACAAATTTGTGAAAATCTTCCTGTGCCCTGAAATTCCTTTTTCAGCAAACAAAAAATTGACCTCTAACATTATACCCAGCTATAGTTACAAAGATTTTTTTTCAGGCTTTTCCTAAGCACGTTTCCATCTACAGCTTTTATTAGCAAGGACTGAAAAGCTCAATTTCCAAACAACGTGGACTTTCAGGCCACACGATGGTCTGTGGTGTGGGAGAGCTGTTGGACTGCTGGTAATCCCACATATAAAAGCAGAAAGAAGTCCCAATCCCCCACCAAGATCCCATCCTTAAAGCACTTAACCATGGACCATTAGCACTTTAAATGTGGTGCAGATCATCAGGGCTGATTTAGACAGAAGAATGAAATGGTATTGATTCAGGATTATGGCCAGGTAAAGACACCATCATGCTGTTTGTTTAGTGCTTGATGTTCATTAAATGAACTAATTTATGGATGGGATTAGTGTGATCTACAGAACAGAGGCCAGGAATAGAAAGCACTACCCTGAGCTGCATGAACTGGAGACTGGATTAGGATTTAGGGGAAGAAAAGAAAAGGAAATATAGGTACCCTAAGTACATTGGCCTGAATTCTGGTGTGGTGAGGAAAAAAAGAGTTTCTCCAAGCTCTGTTCTATCTGGAGTTCTGCTGCTTTGCACTGAATTCTCGTGGGCATAAATACACAACCCCAGTTGGCTGGGGTTGTGTATTTGGCTGTTTATCCCAAACAGCCAGTTTGGGATCAGATAGATCGAGAGAGGGTTCAGGTACAAAGCTGTAAATTCCTTCCCCCTGCACCCATAAATTAGCCCCGAATATCCCCAGTGTTCATGTTTCTCTCCTCTAGAACATCAGCCACAACAGCTTTCCCCCAAAGGTGCCCTGCTGCCATTTGGCACTTGGGGTAGTCACGAATTTTCTCCCCTGCGAACCCAAATTTAGCAATTTGCTTGATATTTGCTTGGGGAGCCGATGAGAACATTTTTTTACATGACTACATCTCGGTGGGAAAAAAAAGTGAGTTTTGCATGTAAGCATCCACAAGACACAGTAAACTGATTTTCAGATTCTCTTCCCTTCTCCCACCCTTCAGTCAGCACCGCTCTGGGGCAGGGGAAACCTGCAGTGTGTTGCTACGAGTAGATCTTGACAGCCGAAGAGACAATGGTCCCTGAGGGCTTCAAAATCAGCCTGTGCCTCAGGAGACACATTTCCAGCCCCCACTGTGATGGCAGCCTCTGCTGATCCTGGATTTCCTGTTCCCATCTCACCTGGTCCATGCTGAGTCACCATTTTAAGACCAGGATGATCTCTTTGGTCACGGGGCCACAGTGCTAAGGACAAAGCAGCCTTGATCTCACAGGAGGTTTAAGGTGCTGGGATAACACCTGTAAGGAAAGCAAAGGCTCTCCATCACCCCTCCTCTTGTCTGAAGCTGAGACAGGAGTAAGTTGGTGTCCTCAAGAGGCTTGGAAAACAAATCACTTTTGTGTTTGTTTAAGTGCTGAACTTCACACGCCACAAACCAGGCAGGCAACGTGCTCAGCTAATTGAGATCCAGAGTAGGAAGCAAAATGGGTGCTAGGGTGCTTCCCCAGGAAGGCTGGGATAACTCACCAGTTATTAAGCTCTATTAAGCCAAAGGAATGCCAGCCAAGGATGATTTCTGGAGGAAAAGTGCCCCTTTCCTCCATCTCGCAGCCCAGCCTCATGCAGGTATCACAGTGTGGGGAATCAGGTTTTTCCAAGTGTTTTGCAGCTTCGTTGCAGCATCTGCCCCAGGCACAGAGCACCCGGGCAATTTGATCCAATTTGTTAGCACGAGGCATCAGGCTTCTCCATGGTGTCTTTAGTCTCCCAAGTCCCAGGATGAAAAACCTCTGAGTGCAATTCTAGAGCAGAAATGGCTCCAAGGCACCCAGGTTAGATGAATGTTGTTTTAAAAGCATCTGTTAACTCTGTACTTCTTTTCAGCCGTAAAAATTACTTCCCATGCTGTCTGCAATCCCCATTTATAGGACTTGAGTACTTTGGTGGATGGAAGGAAGGAAGGAAGCCTGGAGCACGCGGAGGGGAAGGTGCTGCAGAGCGCATTTTGTAGCAATCACTTGATTTCTTCTCAGCCTCTTCCCTCCAGGCTGATGTCTGTGCAAGAGGCTGGGCCTGTGCTTCGCAAAGCATCACTCATCCCCTGCTTGTTCACAAAACACAGACCAGGACCCCTGGGAGGATTTGCTTCTGCTGCATTGGCCACAGAAGTCTTTGCAAACTCACCCTTGGCTGGTGGGCTCCCATCCCACCTTGAGTTTTCCAGCTGTAATCCTTGAGGGATGAATGGGGCACGTTCAGCCCACAGGGAGATGTCAGGAAGCAAATCCACCATCCCTAGGTAGGATCCCAGCCCTCTCAGGAGTCCTATCCTTCCAAAAGCAAACATTTCACTGCTTCTCACCCACCAAGACTCAGTGGGCACTCGCCCCTTCCTGCTACAAATATCTTCAATTGTCACTTGCTCCTGGTTTCCCACCCCACCAAAAAAACCACCTCAAAAAGCTCAAGTGCTCTTTTTATCTTTCTTTACTATTGTCACTCCTTTTTCTATCCCTCCTCATCACGCCAAACCAAAACTAAATAAATAAACCCCGACTTAATTGTGCACGCTCATATGAACAGCACAAAGGAGCCGTTAACATAATCAGCAAAATGCACTAATTCCAACAATCTTTCCCAGGGCTCTTCATGCCATGTGACGTTGGAACAGCCACTGTCAAGCGATGCTCCAGAGTGGGGCTGTTCCTCCATCTCTCCCTCCCTCCATCCTCCTCTAACCCCTGCACCCCCTGGCCACCCTCCTGCCATGACTCTCCCTGGCATCCCAGGGCTCTTCCCCTCTTCCTGTCTCTCCCTGGGCTCCCTCTGCCCTCTCGGCTGCCCCCAGCTGCGGGATCTGGGCTGGAGGGAGCGGGAGGGATGCGGCGGGGGCTGAACTGTTGCCATTGGAGATGCAGCAGATGCTTCCCGGTGGAGGCTGTGCTGGCTAATTTGGGGCTGTGTGGTTTGAGACAGAATCCCAATTATTTCCAATTAGGAGGGCGCAGTGACAGCTGCTCTGAACAGGGCCTTCCCTCCCAGCTGAGAACCTGCTCCACGTTCAGCTAGGGTCGGATACCTGCGTTTCCAGCATGGAGAGCTCATCCTGGGCTTTATTGTAACATCCTTTTCCTTCCACCTCTTGTTAAGCCATTCCTCTCTCCCATACAACGCCACTTCTCATGAGGAATTTGGCAGTGGAAATGTCCTTATCTCTCCCTCACCAAAATCCATCCGTTTTCTCCTTTCTATATGCAGAATTTAATTTTCCTGTTGTGCCGTCCAGCTCCCCCTCTTCCCAGTTCCCCCATTACCCCTGCCTGCCCTGTGATGTATGGGCCTTGTCGGGCAGTTTTGGCCTGACCCAGGCAGCCAAAATCAGAGGAAAACCTGGTTTTATTTTGCCTGGGGAGAATTCATCACGGAAAGTGTCTCATTTAGGGAAATTAAGGATGAAGGAAAGGGAGAGCTGGAAATTTATTCTGGTGTAGTGTTAAAAATATATCCATCTACTGCTGTGTTAAAGGCTGATATTTTCTTTTCACTTTTCTTTCACTCTGGTCCAACCATATCACACAGTCCAGAGGCAGAATTCAGGAGAAAGGGGCATTGCTGGCTGGAAAATGCTGCCTGTGGTAGAGAGTGAAAAGGATAAGGAGATGTTGAACAAGGAGACACGTTTCTCTCCATTCTGTGTCATAACTACTCATCAGAGGCAAATCTAATCCTAAAAATACAAACCAGACAAATCCTTTGGAAGGAGAAAAGGGAATATGCGGGTGCTGGCTTTGGTTACGATTCAGCTAAATCCTTGTTTGTTTGGAGACTGAGCCTCTTGAATCACAGCAGGGCTGAGCAAACCCAGAACAGCCCTTCAAGTGAGCAGTGCAGAGTCCTGGGGAGCCTCCTCCAGAGCTACTGTCTGCCCTCTCCAAGCACAGGGATGGGGTTTTTCCTGCTCTCCCTTTTCTATCTCCCTGTCCCAGATGCGGTGAAAAGTTCATGCTTTCCTCAAGGAGAATTTCCAGGTGTTTTCTCTTAGAGAGGAAGGTGCCACTTGGCTACCCCAGGCCCATCCCAGGTTTGCACCACAGGCACCAAGCGGCTGTAGAGCAGATTTGGGGCTGCTGTAGGGCAGATTTGAAGTCAGAATTCTTTTCTCTGCTATGGAAACCCCATATCTGGAGGATTCTCTCTCGAGAAATAGTTGTCCTGAGGGGACACTGCCCATGCTGAGAAGGTGACACCAAGGGGAGTCCAGGTCCTACCTTGGCACGGGGTAGGACAAAACCCCCGGGAACAAACCCCTGCTGGAGTCAAACTCACCGGCATCCACAAGAATTTTGACAGCAGATTTTGGAACATGGTGTTTTTCTTGAGCCCTGCATGGCCGTGGTCTTAATGGTGCTTTTTGTTTTCCCTGGGATCCAAGAGGGAAGATTTTAGTCCAGGAGATTTTTCAGTGGTATTGGGATGAGTGTTGTCTATTAATTCATGTGGAGCTCTTAGATGCTACAGAAGATAAGTGCCTTGTAAATACAGATAAATAGATCACATTAGACCTTGACAGTGGTTCATGCAAAAGGCATTTTTATGTGCAAAAATAATAACATTGTAGAGAAATAGCTATTATTTGAAACCTTGGGCTAGAGCTTCCATAATTGATATTGTTGGAGGAAAGATGAAGCTAATGGAGAAGAGCTGCTGTGATTGCCCTTTTGTCATTGACTAATTCTTCCAGCAACCAAAGCGACATTACCCAGCTCCCATTTAGACCTCCAAGCAAGTGGTCACATTTTTCAAGAGAGCACAGCTCAGTGAGCACCGAGTCCTTTCAGAGCTCTCCTTGCGACTGCTGCAATGGCAGTGGTGAGGGAAGGGGGGTGATTTTGACAATCTGCCCTCTCCTTTACATCCTGACGGCTTGGAAATCTCAACCATGGCATGGCTCGGAGAGACGCCCGAAAAATGTCGCTGCCTGAGAATCCGGACTTATCCGTGTTCCTGATGGAGATGTCCTCCTCAGCAATTTCAAAGGCAGTAGAAGGAGAAGGATTTTGGGTTCCTATGATTATCAGCTCGACAAAGGCTGCTCACAACTTGAATTTAAGAGGTTCCTATTCCAACCCACCCAGGCACAAGCTCCCAGCACACGGGAGGTTCCCGCAGTGCTGCAGGTTCACATCTTTCTAAGCTACAAATGAAGGCAGACCCCGGATCTCAATTTACCCACGCAAGAATAAAAGATAGAAAAGCAGAGAATAAACACCTGAGTGATCTTGGGAATCCTGAAACAAACAGCAGTTTTGTTCCTCCAACAATGTACAACGAAGTAACAGCGTTGCTCCCTCAGAACCGCGCGCTCCCGGCGCATTAGGTACAAAACACAAGCGCTTAAAAGCCAGGGGATCAATAATTAACAGCGTCATACATCTTTCATTGCCTGCATAAAGCATGGAAAGGGTGAAATCCCGACCCATCCGAAGGCAATGTCAAAGTTGTTCTTGACTTTAGATGAACTTGGGTTTTACCGAAATTGTTTTGTCAAGTACGGTGGAACGTGTGTCGTGAGATACCTCAGCAACCTTAATCCTGACCCAAGAGAGATCATTTTCTATCATCGCTTCTGGAATTTAAACAAAAAACAAATACTTTTTAAAAAACGTGAAACACACCTACAAAATGAATGTTGATTTGAAGACAAACAATATTATGGAACTCTTCTCTTTTTTTTTAATATAAAAATGGGCACATATTCACCTATTGCAAACGCAATATCACTCAGTAGTAATGGTACTTAGAAATACTTCAACTAACTAATCCTATTTACCACATAAGGATATTCCTTAAAAGAAAATGTTTGTACACCAAATTCAATGAAATAAAAATGTCACATAAAAGAGGAAAAAAGTAAGCAATCCACGGGTTAAGCATGGGGTTGTTTTGTCAAAATAAACAGTACACTTCTTTCTATTCTACTTAAAAACATATATTTATTATGTGGGCAGTATAGGGTTTCAGGAGTCCTTAATCATTCATTTCCCTGTTTTTAAGTGTGAGGGCTTTGCAAATGATGTGATAAGTAAGTACATTGTTGTCACTTAGCAACCTTAACTCGTTTCTGAAGTGAGTTGTTTGTTTCTATAATAAATGAGACACTCAGATACCATGGAGATGAGCAGAGACCTTGCCTGCTTCGCCAGAGCCCATTCTGGGAAATGGGATATTGCTTGGAGGGGTGAGGTCCCTCACACAGAGGAGCAGCTCTTGACTCTTGGCCACAGCACAGAGAGGTGGGCACTGGCTGTGTTTGTGCTGCTCTGAGGACAAGACCCATTCTCCTTTCCATCAGAAAACCTGGAGTTTTGGCCTTAGCCATGGTCACCACTCCAATGGCCAAGACATGGTTTTGCAGGCAGCTCTCAGACGCTTTTGTTGTTCTCATCAGCCTTCACTGAGAAATTTTACTCTTTATTTTCAGCTCCACACTCCAAAAATGCCACCTTTTCATCTCCAGGCAGCCCTGCCAGAACCACACTGGGCCTCTTCTTGGCCCCCTAATTGCTCCTTTATGCCCCTCTTCTGGTGAAGCATGGCCATAAAGGCAGTTTAAGCAGCTGGTGGGAGATTGCTGGCCTCTGGGAAGCCTGCTGTGATAAAGAACCTCCAGGATGGTTCCTGCAGATGGGAACTGGTGCCAGACCCTGAGGGCTGTGTCTGGGGGAAGAGAAGACAAATAACATGGCTGAGGTAGAACTCCCTCCCTCACATCTGAGCTTCTGCTATCTGGGAGGAAATTAAAGCACAAGGGTTAATAACAAGTGTCAAAATAGATTTTAGACAACTCTTTTCTGTTCTAGAAGTGTATTTAATTGTACAAGACTCCGGTAAATCCCTGGACACAGCTGATTTGCTAGAGCTCACCTGATTTTTCCAAATCTTCTCTTCCCTCATTCCATTCCTGTACTTCCTGACTCTACATGCAATCCACTCGTACGGCTGTTACAGCTTCTTGAGTTTAAATTAATCTTTTAAAGAAGGATGAACCACAGGAACTTTCTTTTGGTTTTAGAAATCACATCCATATTCATAACGCACTAATCATGTTTGATAAATCAGAATTCATTGTGAAACACACTAACCCTTCATGTTGCTTCACTTCTTAATCTCGTAGGGAAAGCAATCGTCGCTGCCAGGGGGCTGGGCTGGGCTGTCTCAGGTGTCTGCTTGAGTCAGCTGCCTTGTTTGTACCATACAGCTCGTGCTGCTGGATCTAAGCTATCATCTCCACACCTAATTAAGTCTTCAGCACTCCAGCAGCACGAGGAATCTTCGCAGTGTGAATCAAACACCATCTTCTCGGTGCTGCTGGCCTGAGCGTGCAGCTCGGCTGCGAGAGCAGCTCAGAGCTTTCTTCTCCTTCCTGTGGTGTAACCCGACTGAAACCTCAGGATCCTCTGCTGCCACGTCAGCTGTGGTGAGAATTGCACCTGCAGTCAGACAATAAACAGAGAGATGTTGGTAGGCATCAGCAGGGTCTGTTGTTGTGCAGTGCCTGGCTTAACCAGGTGCAGTGTGTGGAGAAGAGCGAGGAGATGGCATTTCTGCCCCTCAGTCACTTGAATATGCGTGTTTGGATGTTTTCTAACTCTTTGAAAAATGTGATTTTTTGGCAACACCTAGATAAGTGCAAGATTGGCTACATCACCTGTTTTTTCAACCCCCACCAGTCCATTAATCCTGATCTTTGCTTTAGAGGAGGAGTCTTCACGTGAGTCCAGATCCTCTGATCTATTCCATCTGCTTCTCCTGCTGCCAGCTCCAGGATGATCCCTCCTTCCCCACAGGCAGGAGACAAGCAGCCCACAGTGGGGGAAGGACAGTGACAAAGTGAAGTACTCTGGACCACGATCCTCCTCCTGGGGCTGATGTCAAGGTGCTGGCCCTGCTCCAAACACTGGAGTTGCTCTGCTTTCCCACAGTCCCAAGTTTTGGGCTCCCCTGCTTTCCCCAAGAAATATAGCTGTTATTTGCTGAAGCAGATTCTAAGCCTGCCACACTTAATAATTCAGTGGTGAACTTTCGAGCTGTGTGCAGGTTGAAAAATAACTTGCTTTGGTAAGTACAAAATCTCCATTTCTGCTGCCTCCGCTTCTCCTTCCCTCCTCCTCTCGCCCGTGGCCCCTCAGCCCCTGCAATCCAAACACTCCCCGTTGTTACACGTTGGAGCAAAAAGGAAAAGGCAGGAGCGGGGAGAAATTCATTTCCTCTCAGTGGGATGTTTATTGTTTTTCCTGCTCTCAGCCGTCCAAGGTCTCTGTCATTTTACGCGATATTTTATAACGGGAACGGTTCTTGGAGGTACCGATGAGTTCATCTGCAGAGACGTGGAGCCCGGAGATTCAAATTTATACCTCCCTGCCACGGCTGTAATTGGAACTCCCGGGAGAGGAAACCCTGACAAGTGACACAAATAACCCTTGCCAGACCCCTCTCAAGACCCGCAGCAGCAGGAACCCCGGGAGGACTCCCATGATCAAATTACCCTCAAACGAATGCTCCAGTCTGCAGTAACTAAGGGTGTCACTGCTGGAGGTCAACAAGGTGTGTGTGGAACATGTTTATTGGGTTTAGATCCCATTGCCTCCTCCCAATCAAAGGCCAGGAGCTGCAGCACTGGCAAAACAGAACGGGAAGAAGCAAAACTAATTAAAACCTGTTACTCCAATTGTCTAGGAATACATTTATTTAGGCCTTCCCTACCCCTCCAGCTATTCAGGCATAATTACACCGGCACTGTTTCCCTGAATATAAATGCATAATATAAAGTACACACGTTTTCTTTCCTGTGAGCTGAAATTTGGCAATGTCTGTGATATTCATTTGGGGAGCTGATAAAAACATTTTGAAGATGTCAGCATCTCGGTGGAGAAGAGGAGGTTAAGAAAGATTGATAGGCAGATAGATATGGATATGCAGATATATCCATATATATAGATCTATAAAAATGATTTACAATTTGCTTCTTTTCTCCCACCCTTTTGCAGTAAGCTTTTCAGGGGAACGATGTATTGTATAAATATATGTAATTTCCATGGAGGAGGAAAAATAATTAATACTGATGTGTCAGCTGGCAGGGAGTGTATTTCAGGTGCTTTTAAATTAATGGTTAAAAGAGGAAAAGTCCCCATAACTGACTCACAAACGGTGCTGGGGTAAAAATTCCGTATTGACCTTGTACAAAACACAAATAGCTCCTTCTGGTAAAAATAGTGAGGCAAAAATTCCAGATGTAATACAAAAATCATGGGATGAAATTCTCAGACTGGAATATGTAGGAAGTTCAAACTTGAAGACCAAAAGAGTCCATAATTATTGATTAAATTATTATCATTACATGTTAATTTATTCTGGATTTCCTCCCAGAATCTGCTGGGTTTGAAACATAAACTTAGTTAGCACAGAATTTCATTGTAAGCCCAAGGCCTGGAAGAACCTGTAAGTTCCACGAAAGCTTGATGGGACTCAGAACTCCAGAAGGATTTTCTTGGAAAGAATCAGTCATGGTGTCAAGGGATTCCTTCATTCCCTGCTCACTCTTTGTCTCTTGCTCTTTAACTGAGGCTCATGCTCCTGGAAGATCCCTGTTGACAGCCCATCCCTGGGGTTTTTGTTGCAGCAGATGTCGTGTCCTGGCCCTGGCTGGCCCTGTCACATCCCAGTCACTCCAGTTTGTGAGCGGGACTCTTCCCCACAGCCAGAGGAACAGCTCATGCCAATGGATCGGCATTCCCAGGAGCTGCAAATGTCCCGTTTGGGACTCATCTCCCCGCAGCTTCTCCTGTCCCTGCAGTGAAGGATGAAGCCCAAGGATCTTTTCCTGAATGACAACATCCCAGGGGATGGGAGGAAGGTCTCCAACCCTCACCCAGTGTATCCCAGTGCATGGAGGTACCCAAAGGCCCTTCTCAAGGTCTTGGAAGTGTAGCCATCCTGCCATGCCATACACAGCCTGCCCAGCTCATCCACTCCCATCCTTCCCAACATTTTTCCCAAGTTTTCCCAATATCCCAGTTGCTCAGGGCTCCAGGCCGTTCTGTGCTGCTGGTGAAAATTGCAATCACAGAATCGGACTTTTGTATGTTACCCTCAGCTCACAATCACCAGCAGATGATTTAATTGCATGGGAAAATGTTCTCTTTAATCTTTTAGAATTAGTCATCTCTTCCTCAGTCATCTCTCTATATTTTTGGTTAGAGAGACTGAAAATCTTAATATATCAGTGACATTTATAGCACATGTTAATATTATAAAACGTCAGAGCTCTATTTGCAGAAATGAATACTGATGTGATGGGAGTGTTTTATTATGTCAATGACTTTTATTATAAATATGATAAAACTATGTCATCTTTCTTTTTTTTTTTTTTTTTCCCCCAAATAAAAAATAAAACCACCTAATCATTTATCCCAAGGTTACCGCTCTGCTACCTGGTTAATTTATTCAACAGCACTGCTGAAGAAAAATACACCCTGCGATGGATTTTCACGTTGTGTGGTCATTTGATGGATATTATCATTGACCTGAATGCTTGTTTAGGATTAGAGTGTGACAGTCAGCACAGGAACAGGGCTCACACAGCAGCGTCCCGTGGACACAAAGCCAGGAGGTGAAACCTGCTTTTAAGGGGATAATTAATCATTACCAGAGAGTGAAAGGTGGCTGGATAGCATGGCATCTCCTCTGCTCTCTCCAGGCTGCTGGAATTTCCATGCCTCAATCCCACCTGCCCTGTCTGCAGATGATGCTTTTGGGAGGGTTCCCTGCTTGATGCTCCCCTGGCCCTCAGGGTCATTCCTAGAGATCCAGGAGCTCTGGATAGTAGCTTGAAAGAGCCCATTTTATGGGCTGTGATCCCATCTTACTAATTAATCTTTGTTACTACAGCTACTATTTATTGTGATAAGTGAACTGTTCACAATAGGTAGTTGCACTTCCAGCCCCCAAAAGTAGCAAATTCACAAAAAGTTTAGATCTCATTATAAGGTTAATGATATTTTATGGAAAAGATTAGTAAATAAGGAGAGTGTCTATAAATTTCTGCTCCCTTTGTCTGTTTAAATTCCCTTACTAATCTTTGAAAATTGCAGACCCATAAGAATCATCTTTACAAGCAATAAAATATTAATGTACTTAAAAGACAGAACAGGAAAACTTGAGCAAAGTAACATGACTCCAAGGGCTAGGATTTTTTGGAATACCACGAAATATCATGGAAGTCCCTCCAAAGCTGGAAGCAGCCACAGTAATGAAGGGGCACACCCTTGGTCTCTGAGCTGACACACAGCACGATGAGGAATCTGTTCCCTGGGGAGAAGCTTGGGAAGGATGGAGATTGCAGCGTCGAGATGCTGTTGCTATGGTTAGTAGTGTGCAAGACTTCAGGATTTATATTTCTTTTAATTTAAACTTTTTTATTTTTCCTCCTCCCCCTCCCCTTCTCTCCCTGTGCAAAGGGAAACCCAAGATCCCAGTCCTTTAAGGAAGACATCTGCTTTGGTTAGCGACTGGGAGGAGGTCAGGAACGGGCTCTGGGAGATGACTGTCATGCAGTAGTGGATAATAAATCCAGAGGGAAATTTAATTAGTGGGCGTTTTTAATGGGAGGCATCTCAAATGTCTGCTGAGACGCCCAGTCTGGTTTTTCTGACCTCTCTGGCGCTGAGACGCGGCTGAGGAGGAGGTGGGCAGGGGATCTGTGGTGGGCAATGAAAAGCTGAGGGGGCAAAGTGACAGGAGCCGCTTCAGATGGCACCGAGCTGAGCAGCAGCACCGGGCAGGGAAGCTCCCTCAGCTGCTCCCTGAATGAAAAATACCCACAGACTGCCTCCACTCGAGTGCTCAGTAACGGGATGCTCTGTGGGAAGCGAAATTCCTGCTGCTGTCCGGTTGAGGGAGCTCCCAAAGGGGCAGGTGTGGAGTGACCATCCCTTGGGACAGGGTGGGCTGTGTCCTGGCTGTGCAGGACCCCCCCCCGCCCACACAGCAGGAGATTTGCTGAGATGCTGCCTGGCTCATTAGGCTGTGTCCTGTCATAAACACCTCTGTGGTAATCAGCTCATTCCATTGTTTGCTTTCTTTCCCTGTTCTCAAGGAGGGATATAATCCTTCCTTCCCTGACTTGCAAATGGCTATGGGTAAACCCAGAGTAAGGAAGTCATGACAAGTTATTTACCCCTGGATGCAATGCCCTGGTGAAGAAGCATAAATCATGGTTTATTGAGAACACTTCCTAATTAGACCTATGGGAAAGCCTGATCACCTCCCATTTCTCTCGCTCTCAAACAAGCTGCTCCCAGTATGACACTGGTCTGAATTGCTCTCACTGTAGACTTTCGTAGAGGTCTTGGCATTTAAAGTGGGCTGTATAGAAACACCCTTCTGTAGAGAAGCCCTTTGCACTCAGGAGATTAAAGACATGCAGGAAATAAGGCTGGAAATAAGGTTTCCTGAGGCTTATGCAAATTTTAAGTCCCCAGGCCCGCAGTCACTTGGGCTGCCGAGTTCTGGTTACAGATCTGGCTGCAGAAGTGCTGCTGTTCCTGCAGCCCAGCTAAAACTGGTATTGATGCAATTCAGTGGGAGAAAGGAAGAGAATCTATAAATATTTTTTTATAGATCTGTATCAATCAATACATTTATATATCTGTGTATCTACCAGAGTGTTTCCCTGCAATCCTCCTCTGGACTCCTGTCCGACTCCTGCCCTTTGGCAGTGGTGAGGAGCTCACCCTCCTTGTCCAGCTGCTCCTGGTGCTCACCAGGGAATGCCACTCGTGTCCTCCCTGGGGCCGGGCTTTGTTTACACTTCCCTCCCAAGTGAGGTTTTATCACTCCCATTTCCCCTAATCTCATGCTTCAGGAGCCGGCCACTGGGAGAGGGATGGTGTGAGGGAAGGAATTCCCTTCTGTGTGTGCAGGGATTTCAAAACACGGCACTGGAGAGCAGAGCTGAGCCCGAGGTCACCCAGGAGATGCCTTTAGTGAGCTCCAGAGAGAAAAGCCCGGCGTGATGGTGCATATAATGCCAGGAAACCAGTGGACCCTGAAGCAGAGGAGTGTCTTCGAGCTGGTGTTACTCTGGAATATAGAAAAGACCAGGTTTGAGTGGCTAAAAAGGGAAGGGACAGCTCGTGGAGGGAGGAGTGTGGGCTGAAGGGGAAGGGCAGCCTGTGTGAGATGACAACATGGAAGAAACCATGATAATGACAGGAAATAGAATTAGGGGATGAAATGGGCAGTCAGATGGAATGTCTGAAAGGCCTCAATGCAAAGGCAAAGCTGCCAAATCCATGATGCTGCTGATAAACGTGAATAGTGCAGGGAAAGAGTGGGGCATCTCGGGAACTGAGAGAAGGATGGGAACTGAGGATTTTGAAGGAAAAAAAGCTGCACAGAGATGCTAGTGAAAAGCAGAAGCATTGGCCTGAGGCAGAGAAGAAGGATAAAGGATGTAGGACCAAAGCACAGAAATGCAAGATTGATTTATGGAGAGAGGAGAGCCTGGGAGAAGAGGACAGCCAAGGGGAAACACTGGCAAGAAGAATTCATTTGAGGGAGGAGTAGTGCCATGGACAGGGACAGCCTGCCAGGTCATGGTACTCTCTTCATTTGAGTTTGTCACTTTGGTGTAATTTCACCTCCATCTACCCCCTCCACAACCACCTTACTGAGCTCCTTAAGGATGACTCATTAAAAGGGGTGGATAAAAATGGGAAAAAAGCAAAAGAAAAGCAATAACCACCTATTTCTTGTCTAAGATAAAAGGGCAAGATGTGTTTTTTATTTGGGCTAGGAAACACCTTTCAGAGCTCTGCTGGCATTTAATTTGTTTACTCCTTCTCTGAACTCTCACTTGCCTCTCTCTGCTCCTGTTTTTCACAGTTGCTCCTAAGTGGAAGGCAAAGCCAATAATGGCCAGGTTGGAGGTAAACTTTTAAACTCACAACACTGGAGCAGCTTCAGAAGGAAACAAATGGAAGCTGCTTGGGCATAATTTAGGGAATGGCTGGAGATGGATGTACATTTGGGCAGGGAGACCATGAAATCTGGGGTAGTAGGAGGATTTTCTGCTATTTCAAAGAAGCTAATGATGCTGTCTCAGGGATAAAGGGGGATTCTAACAACACCTCCAAATGTGGGATAGGGCCCAGGTGAAGGTGGCCTTCCCCTTCCTGCAGATGTGACCTGGCCATTAATGATGACAGCTTTATGAGCACATCTGTAATGGGGAGGCTGAGCTCCTGGCCAGCTCCAAATGGGACTATGAAATGCCATTAAACCAGCTGTGCATTATTTTCTGTTTCACAGGAACAGCAGTGGCAAGGTCCGTGCCAATTTTCAATGTCAGGATGTGCATGTGGACATCCATGTGTGTGCTCTGAATCTGGAAGGCTTGCAGTGCTCTAAAGCTCTCCCTGGAAATTCCAGGTCTGATCTGAAGTGAAAGGGAGCTGGAAACACAACGTCCTTTGAAACAAGGAGCATCATTCCTGCTGGACTTGTCCACAGAGATGGGGATACTGAGAGAAAACTCTGCCCTAGCCCTGCCTTGCAGCAGGAATCTGCAGAGCAGCCAGAGCAGCAGCATCTCTTTCACTCTGGGCTTGCTCAGCCTTTCCCTGGGGCCGCAGGGGACTCGTTCCCATTAATGTAATTGGCAAACACGTTGTTCAAATATCAGCAGTGGCAGCAAAGCCATTGTGTGGACAAGGCAGGCCCAGCAGTGCCTTCATTCACAAGTCAGACCTGGACACTCTTGCCAGGTGCTGAATGTGATCCAGAAGTGCTGTCCAGCTCTAAGGCTGCCTGAGCTGCTCCAATCTTAGCCATTAATGATTTGACTGGGGGTAAAACTCCATTTAAAGGCCACTTTCTGCAACTGAAAGCGAGTGAGGAAGCATTTGGCACGAAGTTCAGGTGCCTCAGGTGTAGGGAGGGAGTGGGGCAGAGCTGTGTGGGAGCAGGACTGAGGGAGCTGGGCTGAAGGAGCCTTCCCATGTCCACATGTTCACTGCACCCAACTCTCCCCTGGCTCCAGCACGTCATCCCAGGAAGAGGTGGAGCAGGAAAGTTGGATAAGTCTGGGGAAAGGTTTGAATCTGCAGCTTCCCCAACACAGGGAAAATGTCCTGATGGCTTTGCTGCTGCACCAAGGTTATATAAGGAGGGTTTGCAGGTACTTGGTTGAACAGGACTCCATGGGAAATGTTTATAGCAGTGAGCCAAATCCCACAACCCCACTGAAATCAATGGCATTTTATGCCAGGTGTGAGCTGGGTCAATATTTTTATGATGATGCCTTCTCTGATATACTGTTTGCCTTGAAAAAAATGGAATGAAAGTGATCATAAAACTCAGGTTGCGCTTAAGCGTTCAGACATGTGAATAATGCGGTTCCTATATGACAATAAAAGGGATGGAAGGAAGATCTTTTAAATTCTTTATTGATGAATTTAATGTAGCAGCTAATACCAAGTCGATGACACAATGAAGGGCCTGGAGTTGCCAGGTCCACATCTGTGATTTGGGCCAGTGCAGTGCTTGAGAGTGATAGTTTGGGTCATTAACTACTCATCTCCCTGCTGAGGCTGTGGAAAGAAGTGCCAATAAGATCATCCATGGCAGGGGCGTTGGAAGTGGGTGATTTTTAAGGTCCCTTCCAACTTAGAGTGTTCTGTGATCCCAGAGATCTTCAGGTTGCTTTCGTGTGCAGCAGAGTTCGAAGGAGAGGAAACTGGAGAGAGCATCCATGACACAGATTAATAGGAATAGACTTCCATATCACAGCCCTGCACACAGCAATCCCAGACATCTCCTCCTTCATCCCACTGTCCAATGGTCCCAGCTTGCTCTGATCTTTCAGATAAATCCCCAGTTCCTAAAGATGTATATTAAGGAACGTGTTTTTCCTCTTTTTGGTCAGAAAAGCATGCCCTGGTTTTTTTTCTGTATATGCAGTTGGAAAAAAACCCAGACCCACAGCTCCCCACCACCATGATCCCAGCGTATTCTAAAGATTTTAACCAGGCAAGACACAGAAATGAGAAATCAAAACACGCTTGTAAAAACCTAATGCATTTTTTAGCCATTCTCCTGCTGTTTGGACACGGAAATCTGGGCGTGCTCTGGACACAGCCGACATCTCTCCTGCTACGGCTCTGCTGGAGTTGAGATGAGCTACATCAGCAGACAATTTGGCCCATCATTTTTCTCGTGGCCAGCAATTTCAAACATCATCTCTGAAGGCAGTGGGTGTTTGGCCACTGTTGCCTCTGCTCCCTCCCTAAATCCATCTCCAGGGGCTGTTTGGAGCCTTGCCCATGGAGCCCCTGGAGATGGATTGTGGCTCCTTCTGGTCAAACCACCCAGACCACACTTCCCAAACCACTGACACTGAAGGAAAATCCATCCAAAGTTGTCTCTGCTTCAGGAATGTCCCAGCAATGTCCCATGTTCTCCCTCTTCTATGGAGAAATTGAGCTGTGGAGGGGACACCTGCAAATAAAAATATCTATAATAACAATAAAGATTTCAACCCAAACCACATGTCCTGCTCATTGAAATAATTTTCTTTGTAAAACCTGCTTGAGATGAAAGTCTGTCTTTAAACGAGAAGGGAGCAAAACCTGTGGTTTCTTAGAATTGAAAACCCTGGAGCTTCTGGTACATTATTGTGTTCATTTAAAATTTGTTAAAATTAATGGGGAAAAATAAGAAAACAAAAATCATTACAGAAAGATTTTTATTTTAATATGTATAGACTCAAAGAGATTGATGAACTGATTTTATTTTTTTTTCCTCCACAAATGTTCGGTTAATGAAGTATTTTGTTGTTAATTTACCTTTACAAATACCCACGGACAGCTTCCCAGCAGGGTTTCTATTACTCCCTAGGAAGCAGAAAGCTTGTGGGTCTAGGGAAATGTTTTTATTTAACATTTATACCAGACTACAGCCTTGATTCACATGCAGAATTTTGTCCCACTAAGATACTTCAATGGATCAGTAGGATTGATAGCAGAAAAAGTTCAACAGAAATGCAGGTTTTTTGCAAAATGGTTAAAGGACAGTTTGAAAATGCTAAAAATTTTATTTTAAGTTAAAATCCTCCAGATATGTCATTTTGCCTCGTGATGATGATATTTTGGGGCACATTATTCTCTCCCACGGTCTTCAGAGTAGGGCTTGTACCTGTCTACTTCAAAGGAAACGTTGAAGCAATTTCTGTGATGCCGGTATTTTTCAGCTGACTTTTTTTTTTTTTTACTTTGATAGAAACCAACTTCCACTTTGCAAATATTTTGATGGAAAATCCCTAGCAATTTCCCACAATTCAATGAACTCTATTAGATTCCTTGAACGGTCTAAATTCCGTGAAAACCAGCATCCCAAATCCGTCTCCAAGGGAAATGTGCACACGTTTTTATCGGGTTTATTACATTTGGGTCTTCCTTGGTTGTGGCCCCTCTGATTTGTGCTGTTCCCACAGATGATTGAGCTCTATTACAATTCCTGTCTGTCAGTTGATTCCTATAGACAATGACCTGGAGAGGTGCAGGGAAACGGAAGAAGAGGAAGGATGGATTCTGAGGACATCATTTCAGATCCAAGCCAAACTCCTGTGACCACCCAGCCCTAAAAAGGCTTTTGTTTCCCATTTCCCTATCCCTGGACAACTGTTGTAAGCATCCATGTTGATTCCTAGCAGGTTGCCACTCATCTTTCCAGACTGTATTTGCTGATATTCCTGTGGCAAACACAAAAATAGAAGATCAGATGCAGCTGCAGATCCTGGAAAATTTGAGATGTTTCCAACAGGCTCCTTTTATTATCCCAATCACCTTATTTTTTTGGCCAACTAACCATGAAATAGCTGCTTCAGCCACATGAAACAGAACACATCTCACTATTTCCCCCCCTCTGTGGTTGTATTTCATATTGGCTTTTGATGAGCCTTAGGGATATGTGCCCTTGGATGATCCAAAGTTAATAAAATAGCAACGAGATCCCGAAAGTATTTGTAGGATAATATGCGGTGAGGAAAACCAAGCAGGAGATAATATAAAGAAAAGTGGGGGAAAAAGAGGAAATGAGAAAAGAGGGACAGGAGCAAAAATGAAGTAATGCAGAAACAAAAATAGGGAAAGGGATAAAAGGACACAGTGTGGATGGAGGAGACAGGATGGAGAAGATGAATGGATGGGCTGAAGGAAGGCAGAGGAAGGGGAAAGCTGAGGAAGGAGCGATGAAAGAACTGCAGAGGGATGGGTTTGCAGGTGCATCTCAGCAGGTCGCCTCTGATGGGCTCTCTCAGGGACTCAGCGTGGTACCTGGGCTAATTTATAAAGGAAATGAAAGGGAAACGGACTCGTTATAATGAACACCATTAATTCACCTCTTCACACTTCCCTGTTTGAGCAGAGAGCATCAAACCACTCAATTGTCATTTGCCTGTTCCATCCTTCTCTGTTGCCTGGTGGAAGGGCCTGGTGAGCACAGACGCCCTCGAAAGGCTGCACAGCCACTAATTAGCATATATATTGTTTGTCCTGGTACAAATTTATAGCAAACAGCAATATTTTACACTCCAGTAAAGTTAATAAATGAGGCTTTAGGCTATAAAAATTTCATGTTCTTTTGTGCAAAGGTCAATTATAAATAGTTAAGCTCAGATTCATCCAGAAGCTCTGGGCTTCAGCAGTGGAAGAATAAAATGCGTTTTGGTCAGTGTGGTTGCCAGCTGGACAAAGGCCTCTCTCACAGTGCCTGGGACACCTCTCTGCAGAGCCCACTCTATGGCAGAGTGATTTTGGCTCTGAGGTGATGGATGTCCCATTTTAGCTTGGAGGAGGAAGATGCTCTGAAATGTTGGAGGGACAGCAGGATCTCGCTGGGCCAGGAGAGGAGAGACTTTAATGGTTGGACATGTCTTCCCTAAGAAGGAGTTTTGTGGTTAGAAAATCAGATGTGTTCACTCAACAGCTCCAATGGTGTTACAGAGGACAAAAACACAGAAAGAAATTAAGGAATATTAAAACTTTTCCTAATTTTAGAGATAGAAGGAAATCTGGGTTTCAGGTTATCTTCTATTTCATAGAATCATGGAAAAATTTTGGTTGGAAGGGATCTTAAAGTCCCATGAGCAGGGACACCTTCCACTATCCCAGGTTGCTCCAAGTCCCGTCCAACCTGGCCTTGGACACTTCCAGGGATGAGGCAGCCACAGCTTCTCTGGGCAACCTGTGCCAGGGCCTCACCACCCTCACAGGGAAGAATTTTGTCCTAATATCCAATCTAATCCTACTCTTTTCCAGTTTAACACCATCCATCCTTGTCCTGTCAGTCCTCCTTGTCCTATTTGCGTTACAGGAACGTGTAGGAGCCACATTGTGTCCAACTCTGTAAATAAAGGAAGGAGAGGTGGCCTTGTTGAAAGGGCATCATCTGCATACGAATGATGGAAGATGTTGGCAGTTCTGTGCATTATTATTAATATTATTCCTTTATCTCACAGTTGCAACAGTGAGACTGCATCCCATTGTGTGAGGTCACATGTGAGCATGTATAGATAGACATCTCAAGGCTGAGGGTTTATAAGGTATGGGATCAATGATACATGGATTTATCTTCTTTCCAGTGGAGGAGGAGAGAAAAAGTATTGCTCTCTCCTGCAACAGCCTTCTTGAGAATGGAGGCATTAAATCAGAGGGTTTTTGAGGGATCCTGGGGAACTTGGTCTGAGAAGGTAATTCCATTGGAGCACATTGGAGATTACAGGATAGACCTGACTGAGCACAGGATGCAGGAGCTGAGTTACCAGAAAGAGCCTCTGTGAAGAAGAGCATCTGAAGACTTGACACCACAGGAGGTTGGGAATGGAGAGGGCTGGATCCCAGGTCGTGGAGGAAGCAGTGCTCAGCAAACTGTCATCCAGCATTTGGCACCAGCCCTAACCCAGTAACCAGGCAACTGAGAGACATGTGAGGAGCTCCCTGCATCATCCAGAGCCAAGGGATGTGGTTGGAAGGGAGGAGAAAGGGCTCAAAAGCTCTGCAATTCGTGGGATCAGCAGCCCATCACCAGGGGCTGCCAGGCTGGCAGCTCAGGGGACACATCAGGGGGAAGCAGGAAAGCATGGAAATGCGGGGAAGAGATCAGCACAGATGGAGGCTGAACTGAAGATCCCAAGCTTCAATCATCGCCATCACTCTCCACCTCTGAGCAATTCCTGCTGCTGTCCCAAATGCAGTTTGTCACCTTGGTTTTGTGCTTTCCCTCTCCAGGGCTGTGCATTCCCTGTGTCTCTGTGGAGCTCCAGTCTCATCACAGGTCATATTCAGGCACATGGATCATCCCTTCCCTGCCCGGAGACCACAGCAGACGCCACCAGCTCCAGCAAAGAGAAGGAGATCCATGGGAATACAGACAATTCCCCACTGCAGCAGGTGGGGATGGAGGAATAAATTTATTTAAATAGACCACTGACATCCTGGGACCAGCATGAAGAAAGCTGGGAGCAAGGAACAAGGAACCCCTCAATGGAGTGATTTCCTACAGGGAATGGTTTGAAGCTCCTGTACAAGAAGGAGAATTTGCCAGGGAACAGAAAGCTGTGTGGAGCAGACAATGGAAAGGGTCTGGAGAAGGGGTAGGAGGAAAGGGGAGATAACATCTTGCCACTGGAAGAGTTGTTAACACTCTGTGTACTTCCAGGAAGGAGAACTCAGCAGGCAAACTTGGCTTTCCCATTCCCCCTGCTTTTCACTGGGTGAATTTGGAAGCTGTCCATGGGCGCAGAGGGTGAGCAGAGTTCCCAGCTGCTGTGAGGAGGAGCCCCACACACCACAGACCTCTGGAAGGGGCTTAACGGTAAAGTTGACTGAAGTAAACTCTTTCCACCATAGTAACCTGTGAGTTCATTTCCCTGCATTTCCGCCTGATCCTTCTTTTTCTGCTTGACATCAAAGGAGCTGTGCAGCAGCAGGAATCCAGCAGAGAGCACAAACAGGATTGGAAAGGACCCATCACCCAGGGTCAGCAGAAGCTGTTGGCTGCTGCTGCCAGGGTGGCTCAGCACGGGTCACCCCAAGCGGGCAGGGTTGTTCTGCAAGAGGCTGCCTGGCAAAAAGAGGCCAGGCCTGAGCTGGGCTGCCCAGGGACTGTCGGAGATGCCCCAGGAAGGGGAGGGCTGCTGATGTCTGTGCTTGGTCAGGAGGAGCTGGAGCTCAGCAAGGAGGCCAATGCAGCTGTGAGTGTCACGTTGGCTTTGCTTCATTTCCAGCACCTGTAATTCCACAGGGTTTGTGTGGGAACAGCTGGCCAGGTCCCTCCCTCTGTCCTGCTTCTGCATGAGCTGCTCTGCTTGTGTTCTCAGGACGTCAGGCCCAGGAGCTCCTTGCCCGTGTGTGTCCAGGCACCGTTCTCTTTATGGCTCTGGTTATGTAACTTCCCAATTTTAAATTGAGCCATGAAGCAATTTTAAAGTTTCTTTTCATCTCAAACCGTAAAGGATGACAAAAGAAGGGACAGGGGAAAGCACCTCTTCAGCTTGGGTGTTTTCAGGACCCTTGTATTCTTCACCCAGTTAATTTCTGGTCTCTCTGCTCCAAACCTTCATCCTCCCTATTGTCCATAGGTGAAGATTTTTACCCTTTACACTTTCAGAATCACTTGAGTCAGAATGGAAAAAGCTTCTGAAACTTAAGATACAGAACTTTAGTCACTTCCTCAAATGCAAGGGAGATTATATTTGTCAGGCTGTGGCATATTTGTGACTGGAGAGCTCACTTTCAGAAGGTGTTTACACAGATTATTTCAGATATAACTCCCTGGGTTTTTTGATATTTATATAAAGTTTGGTGAAGGCTTCAAATACAGCCTGGATCTCATTGTATAAGAGCAAAGGTTTGCATTCACCCACCTGTGAACAAAACCTTGTCTGAAGGTGCTGTGCACAAGGACAAATGACAAACCTTGTGACAGACAGACCTTCACAAGATAAATTAGCAGGGGTCCTTCCAAACAGGAGTTTGGGCAGAAACAGGACTGCAAAATCCAGGAAAAGTGGATATGGTAATATCCTGCATTAGGAGATTTGGATTAGGGTGGCCACTGCTTGAGAAGGAAACAGCCACAGGAGGGTCCTTTTGTGAGACAAAGCCACTTTCAGTGGTCCCCAGTTTCAAGTGATGTGTCTTTAAACTTGGTGCTGATGATGTGGGTCAAACCCCTCCACTGGCACTGCAGAAATCGTCTGCTTTCCAAAATAGAAGGAGCCCAAGGACTGTGAAAGGGGTGCCCTGTGACCCCACACCCTCTCCTGCAGCTCCAGCTGTGGCGGTGTGGGTGGGTGGTAGACACAGGTTAGTTGTCCACTCTCTCACCTGGATATATTAACCCCTCAGGAGTCCAAAAACTCATATAGATTCAGAAATTTGGGAGCTCAGGCTGGTCTCATCAAAGCTTTCAATGTTATTTTCTCTGCCAGTCGGAGGTAGATTCCAAACACCCTCAGGAATTCACCTTTAATAAACACTGGTGGGGCGAGGGGGTGGAGAGCACCCAGCCAGGCCCCTGTTATTGTATTTTCCCCTTGTTCAGTGCCTCTCTCTCACAAATATCTCCGAGCTGTGGGGGGTTGCTGGTGGTGGTGGGGATCTTGCTGCAATTCATTTCTCATCCAAATTAAAATCAGAGCGTTGGGTTCACCCTGCTGTGCTGACTGAGTGCTTTGGACGGGGCAGAGTAAGGCCAGTGGTCCTTGGCTGTGACAAAAGCCAAGCTTCACTGGAGATTCACTGTCTGAGAAGATAAAGAACCCTGGTGCCCTGTCCCGTGCAGTGGCCACAGCTGGCTGGGTGCTGCGGCTGGGCTGGGCCAGAGATGTTGGTCAAACCTCTTTTCTCCTGGCAAACCCATCCTGGGGGACCTGGGTCTGCTCCAGGTGCTCCCTCAGGCCCTGCTGTGCCCTCTCCAGCTCTGTAGGAAAAGATTTAACAACATCCAGCTGTCTGCCACAGCAACAGGTCCCCACTTGGCGTGTGACAGCGGCAGCTGGAGGCAGTTTCCTCATCGGAGCAGGATTTGGCATCTCCAGGGGATGGGAAGGGATGTGGAGGGGAGCCAGGCTGAGACAGCCCTGCTCTGAGTCATGGAGTGACTTGCAGAAAGAGCTGAGGGGGTTTGGGCGGCTGTTCTCGGGCTCGTTCCCAAACCTTCCGTCAGCACCAGCAGCAGGAACGCGGCCCCAGCATCTCCAGCAGGAAGGAGTCGGCAGTGGGGCTGCTCTGCAGGGACTGCTCGGAAATCTAAATTACAAATGGTTCCCTTTGAACCCCCCTCTCGCACGGCAGCCGAGCCATGGGCCTCGGGGTTTATTTTATGTTTCACTATTTTATTCCCACTCTTTCTTTCTCGTCTTCAAAAGGTGCCGCTCACAATGCAGAGGGAGGATCTATTTCTTAGTTTAAGAGGGGAAAAAAGTAAATGTGGAACAATACTTGACAAAATAAACCTATAAGGGGAAATCTTCCAGCAGTTTTGCTTTTTGTTGCTAGTTATTATGTACACCCGCTGCTCTGGCATTATTTTATAATCTGGAATACCGCCGTGAAGTAACGAAAAAAATTAAATACAAATAGATCAGTATGTCTTTGCCTGGCTCAATGATGGACACCTTGGGGAGGGTCACTGCAAGGTGTAAGCAGCTGGTGTCCCTCTTGGCTTTGAGACCTGCTCTTGTCCCCTGCCCTGACTCTGTCTCCTCATTTCCCTCTGCTCCAGGGCCCATTTCCTTGGCCAGCTGAGAGAGGAATTCCAGCACAGAAAGCAATTTATTGTCCCATATATACACAACCTCTGACATCCATTCAATTTCTTGTTTCTATTGACCCATTCCACGCATCAGAAGTCACTTTTCAAGGCCTGTTAGGGGCGGGTGTGCTCCCATGGCCTGCTTAAGTGGCCTCACTTTGCAGGGCTCCCAAAAAGCACAACCAAGCAGCATCACCTGAGTCCAGGGCTCAAATTCCTGGTGCCAGCTGCTGCATCCCTCATCCCTGGAGCTCAGGAATGGGACAGCCTTGGAGCCAGGCACAGAAAAGCTGTGAGAGGCAAACAAGAGGGAAAAGGACTGAAATGGGCTTAAAAATAAAGGATAGAAATAAGAATACAGCAGGAGAATGTTGTGCCATGTCAGATCAGGGCTGGAAAAAGCAAGGCAGAAGGACAGGAGGATAAGATGGCATTAACATAAAAAGGGTGCTGGGGGAGATAGAGGTTGAAAACAAATGTTTGTGGGAAAGAGAAAAGAGAGAAGGCGAAAAGAAAGAAAATAAGTGAAAAATTAGTCTGAGGGAGACAAAGAAAGAAGGAAAATTATAGCAAAAAGTTTGTACTTCTTCCTCCTTCAGCTATTGGGTCCAGTTTGTGACTTAATGCTCTGGGACTGTGTTTTAAAGCCATTTGTTTTTCACCTTCCACTATCCCAGGTTGCTCCAAGCCCTGTCCAGCCTGGCCTTGGACACTCCCAGGGATGGGGCAGCCACAGCTGCTCTGGGCAACCTGTGCCAGGGCCTCCCCACCCTCACAGGGAAGGATTTCTTCTTTTGGCAGGATTGGGTCCATGGTTACCCCCATTCCTGGGCCCTGGGAGCTGGAAGCCAGCCAGGGTTGATCAGACTCCAACCTTCTCCTGCTTCCTCCCTTGCAATCACTACCTGGCACCTCAGGAACTGCTGAGATGTGCTCTCCATGCCTCCCCTGAGCTCCCCACCCTCAGCAGCCTCCTTGGATCTCCAACGTAACTCCTCCAGGGAGAGTGTGCCTGAAAGGAAGAAACATAAGCTTACTAAATGAATCCCTTAATCACTGTCATTTTAGTCCTAAAAAACCTAGCAAAGACAATGGTATCATTTTTGCAGACAAATGGAAGTCCAGGAGTGAATTCTCCCTTCTGATCACATCCCTCTCGAGAAATCTTTCTCGTGGAGCTGATTTTTATTTTGTGTAAAGCGCATTTCCTTTGATATTTTCCACATGCGGCAAGGTGAAAGCGCTGGTCAGGAATGGTTTATTTCTATGCAGGGAGAAAAGCAATGTGTGTCCAAGCTTTGAAGCCTTCTTGGCTAAACATAACCACAGAGTTCTCAGGAGTAGCCAAGCCCGGGGTGTGTCTTGATGGACCAGGCTTAAACCTTTTAATACTGAGAGAACTTTTTCTTTAGCTGTAAAGCTGAGCATTATTTGGGCTCACATTCCCAGTTATTAATGCAGCCACGCTCCTGATGGTGTTAAAGTTGTCCCGTGTTCCCAGCTGGTCAAAATTATGGTGCACCCACTATGAAACATCATCATTAAATGAATCTGAATGAACAAAGTCTGATCTGTTCTGCATGTTAAACTGTCATAACACACTCAGGGTGCAAGAGGAAGAAAGAACACACCTTTCTACTCACTTTGAAGCTCACAGGGTTTAATCATGTCTGGTGCACTACTTGTGAGTGAACTGCCTGTGCTGAAAGTGGGATTTTGGACAAACAACTGGTATGGATATTGTCTCCTTGCTGCTAATTGTCCTGGGAAGAGTCTTGCCATGAGGAAATAGCTCTGCCTACCAAAAAAAGGAAGTGATTTTTTAAGGAAAGGCTGCAATGGAACAGCAGAGAGCTCAGGAGTGCAGTGAGTTACCTGCATAGGGAGGAGGAAAGGTGGGAGCTGGGAGCTGAGCCCTGCCTTTCATCCATGCAGTGGGCTCCCCACATCAGGGGAATGTTCTCCCAGATTTGTGCAGCAAAAGGAGTGCAAAGAAGCCCCACCATCCTCTGCCTCCTCCCCCAGCTGGGTTACAATCACGCATTCCAAGAACGAGCCGAGATGGATTCCATGTGAGGAATTCTGTTTGAGAGCTGGGAGATTTGGAGCCAGCAGAGGAGGGACGCTCTGGGACAGCCTTCAGCACCAGGAGTGGGTGGCAAGCAGCAGCCTGAGGGGTTTTGTGATGAGGCTTGATCAGCTTTCGAGTGGGTTTGTGTGGAGCAGTTGCCTGAGATAGCAGGGACTGGATGCGATGACCTTTGAGGGCCCTTTCCATCACATGTTCCCTGAAATTCCAATGGAATCACGGGGTATAAGAGGCATAGTTCAGCATTTTTTGTTCCACGGAAGGTCCTTTAGTTTACACCAGCTGAGAATGTGCCCTAGTGCGGCCAAAGTCAAGGCTGGCAACCTTTGATCCTTGCCATGTGTGACCACAGCCAGTCCCCTCAGCCCTCACCTGTCTTCCTGATAATACCAGCCAGGGCTTTCTTCTGCACTGCCTTTGTCTATTGTGGAGATGTTAGCAATGGCCTATCTGGTGCCACATTCAAATATATATTTCTCCCTTTGTCTGGCAATAAAAGATACATTGAAAGAGCAAGGATGGTGGTGAGAGTGTCAGGTGGGGTCACGAGGCACAGGCACTCCACAAAAGAGAGCAAAATAACAATGAGAAAATACCTCAAAACACTTTCCAGAAATAGCAGCCTAATTAATACAGCTTTTGTTTGCTCAGTGGCTGAACTTCCTTTTCCTATGCTTGGAAGGGACTACTGGGGAATATTAGAAGGAACTCGACTTTGTTTCTAAGCTTTAGCCCTAACAACCTGCTTTGATAGAAAAATGTGTATGAAATCAGGTGACTGATACTCAGCATGTGAACTCTGGGTTGTGTCAGAACCAACCAGCACAACATGAACATGGGATGCAGAGTACTAACAATGTAATGCCTATTTTATATATCTATATATCTATATATATCTATGTGTCTCACAGAGGGACAGTGTGCCCCCAGTCAAAGTGCTGGATGGACTACAAACACAGAACAAAAAAGGCAACCTGCAGAATCTTACAATTCAACCAAGTTGTGACACAGAAAAAAAATAATTCTGCAAAAAAATGTTTGGCAAATAAATCTGAAGAATTAACCACTTGTAGGAGGATAGCTCACAGGAAGGCAAAACGAGTCGAGCAAACTAGAAAGAATTCCTAAAGCAAAATTAGCCTGATAAACCTGTGGCTAAAAGTGAATCAGTGCAGTGCTCAGGGCGAGTGTAACTTCCCTCAGGGGGATGCTGAGCACGGGCAGTGACCCGGTGGGGATGCACACATGGACATGGCAGAGCTGGGGAGGAAAACTCTCCCAGCCCACTGCCAACCAGCCCTCAGCTGTGCCAGTGTGTGCCCATCCACTCCTGGCAGGGCACTGGCACTGGGTTTGGAGGCCCTGCTGCTGAGCTTTGTAAGGCCTCCAGCTTTGCAGGGCTCTTTTCCCAGTTTGTGTGGTCAGCCAAAGTGGCATCTGCTGTGCTGTTGTTTCTCTGGAGACCTTCAGAGATCTGCTGTGCATGCACTGCTGGTTGAACAGGCAGTGCTGGACTCATCCCTGCGCATTTCAGGATATAAAAAGAAGGATCCAGTTCTATAACACCATAAAACAAATTTGTCCAAGCTGCACAGGAAAGCAAGCCCAATTGCAGAGGTTTTTTGGATTATTTATCCTACAGGCAACAGCTCAAGGGTACAAATGCTCATGGTTTCTCTTGCCACCCCATAACACTGAAAAGCACCCCTACATTTGACATGGGATTGGCATTGAGGTGTCCCTCCAACTTCCCCTGTGAATCTCAGAATCACAGAATGATCTGGGTTGGAAGAGGCCTTAAAGACCATCCACCCCCTGCCATGGGCAGGGACACCTTCCATTATCCCAGAGTGCTTCAAACCCTGTCCAAGCTGGCCTTGGACACTTCCAGGGATGGGGCAGCCACAGCTTCTCTGGACAACCTGTGCCAGGGCCTCACCTCCCTCACAGGGGAGAATTTCTTCCTGATATCCTAATATCCAACCCTCTGAAGGGGCAGGTTAAAATAGGGAACACGTCACGTCAGGACTCTGGTCCCGAACTGCCCCCCTGGAGGAGGGAATGATGTCCCTGCACAGATGTCCTGCTCCAGCCAGCTCACACAGGAGCAGGTTTTCTGTGCATCCCCGCTGCTGCCGAGGAAAGACTTGAAGTGCTGTGTAAAACTGCACTTTTAAGAAGCCTCAGCAGCTGCCCAAGGACAGGAGTTCGCTTAATTGCTGTATCAGTGCATTCGGAGCTCCTCGCTATCTCACGATCGCCCCGGCAAAACACGCGTTATCCGTCTGTCCTTGAGAGCAGCCGTCCCCCCGCGCCGTGACTGCGGCGCTCTGGTGCCACACGAACCACGCACTGCTCCTTTCCCCCGGCTCCCCCCAAAGATGTCACCCCCCTGCCTTCCCACCAGTCACGACAGAGCTGCTCCCCTCCCGTCTGTAGCGTTTGCACTCGTTTGTTTGCCGTCAGTCTTCGAGGCGCCGCGTCCAGTGACCTCTGGTGAAGGAATGGGAAGAGCACACACTTTTATCCTGGCACCAGGCAGCAGCAGTGACAAATTGGTTTACTCTTCTGCCCGACACCGGGGGTTCTGAGCAGGGAAAGGGGGTTTGTTAACCTGGACTTATGCATCTGAAATGTGCTTTGTAAACCCTCTTCTCTGATGTTATTTAAAATATATATTTGGGCTTGTCGCTTACTGCCTTGAAATGCAGTGAGTTCTGCCCAAATGGATGGAACCTTCTGGTTGGAAATAAACTTGTTATCACGATATGCTGGGATTTTTTAATTTAATTTTTTTTTTAATTTAACGGCTAAATATAAATGTTCAGTTGTGTATGGATGTATTCTGCTATGTTGGGGAAAGGAACAGCACATCCATCCACACTTTCCAGCACAAAAATATCCAGCCATTTACCAGAGAAAAGAGATTAGGAGGTGTGCACAGCCACAAACATTTCTCCAAGCCTATGGGAACATTTTGGAAAGAAAGTACTGTTCCCACTTCTCTCCTCCTAAAGCGAGCAGAAATAGCCCAGCAGATGGGGGATTCTGGGTGATTCTTGGCAGCACAAAGTGATAATAGCGATGAATTTGGTTTCACTGTGTTTCGCCAGCGCTGCCCTGCCCTCCAGCACATCCCCCTCCGTGGGCACAGCCACCTTTGGGAGTGCCCAGCAGAATGGCAGAGGAACAGAACAAAGGAGAGATCTTGTGTGGAATTCAAAATACTGACCCTCTGTGCACAGTGATAAAAGCACTGACAGGTGCTGCCTTTATTGTATTCATTACTGATTTAAAAATCAAGGAATGGTTATATCACTTGAGGACTTTTCCACAAGAGCTGCACAACCATTTCCAAGAGGCCACGTGTGTATGTGAATATTCACCTCCCACCCTGCTGTGGCTCCGAGGACGATCACACTGCTCACCCCACCTCACTGCACTATCACAACACCATTTCCAGCCTTCCCATGTTGCTCTTATGTCCTGACCTCAAAGGGTCGAGCTCAGTGCAGCCTCCTCAGAAAAACTCCATTTGTGTTCCCTCCTCCGCTCTCTTTTTTTTTTTTTTTTGAGGCTGATGTTATCTCCTGTTATCTTAATTACATGCTTTAAGGGTGCCTGCTGCACAGATCATTGATGGAGTTTGATGTTTGTTAATATCACGTTGCATTATGAAAATCTGGTACATTAAGAGCTTGGTGTCTTTCCAAATTATTCTGAAGATACAAAAAAAAAACTTAATAAGCAACCCACTTTAACTAATGCAGACTAATAAGTTGAGAAGGCAGAGGGTGAGTTTGGGAATGTGTTTATTGGAGGGGTTGTAAGAAAATGATTTAAAGAGCCCTTGTGCAAGATTTTCTATTCAAATAAGGTCAGGGTTTAGTGTCAAAATTTGGGTTAGTGCTGGTGGGGACAGTAGACACCAATTTGTGGTCAGATCAAGTCAACCTTCCCACTTGTATTTAATTTTCCCAAAACAGCAATTTGTCTTTAAATATGAACACTTATCTTAATCAGATACAGATGGTTGTTTTTATCAAATGAATGCTGTTTTATCACTTTAAAAGCTTTTGTTTTTAGTCAAGTGAAGGCAGTGGGCAGCACTCCCTTGTTTTTGAAAGAAGAAGAGCATATGCTTTTTAATTTGAAATGTAGCACTAATAGCATTATCCACAGGGGTATAGGCTGTGCTATTGTGGATTGTGGATAATGCATTTATGCTCAAATATCCTTTATTCCCTCCTGAGTGAAAGAATTTAACGGCATATTGTATTATCGTGCCATGGAGAATATAGTTTACTTCAAGAGTGAATTTTTTGACAGTATTAACTCTTCTTATAAGGCTGTGTTGGAAAAAGAAAAAACCCTCAACCTATCAAGAACAACGAAAAAAACACTGTTGAGGGGAGAACTGGAGACAAGGCAGACAAGAGCCAGAGACAGTTTCAAAAATAGCTTTACAGGCACATCCTTCTCTCGCCTGTCTCAGTCCCTGCTCTCTCCTCCCCAGAAGTTGGTGCTCGTGCTGCCAGGGTGCCACGCCGCGGGCGCGGCGGAACGGGGAGGAACCGGCCGGAGCCACGCACGCTCAGCCCATCTGTGACCTTCTGTGGCAAACTCCTTTTCCCCAGGGCTGGAAGACAAATGGTTTAATAACCCAGAACGCTGCGCTCTTTGCTTCAGCAAAGTTGACTCTGTGCGTTCAGCCTCACTCACAGGTATCTCCCACGACCTCCCGGGAAAACGCTGAGCAAATGGAGATCGCGGCTCGGACACCCGGGGCTGGCCCTGCGTTGTTTGCTTTTTATTCTAAGGCTTATCTTGCTGTGTCATATGGTTAAAAACTGGAGCCTTGCCTCCAAGGTAGCAGTGGGAAGGCGAGAAAAGCTCGTGTGCATTTGTCTTCAGGTCAGTTTTATAAATGGATATACTGACGCATTCGGGTCTTCTCCAGCCCTCAACGAAAATGCAAGGGAGAAACTCTGAGCAAAAGAGAGCAAGTCCTGACTTTGCTCCCATCACATGGTTTTCTGGAAATGAAAAATCTGAGCGCTGCTCTCACGCTCTCTCACCAGAGGACTGGCTGTGCTCCAGTATTCATGTGAAGTGCTGGACCGGATCCTTCCGCGCGCAGACAGCGAGTGTGGCCACAGCCCAGCCGGAGGGACACTTGGAAAACAAAACCAGGCCTTGCACCCTGTTTCCACCTGCCCCAGGAGCTTGGGATGGCCTAGTTGTGACAGGAACATTGAGCCAAACCTGTTGGAGATATCAAAATAGAATCAGGTGACAGAGGGTGAGAAGCACAGTGGAATGAAGGCACCGCAGCCCATGGGGTGCGATGTCCAAGGGGGTGGCGAAAGAGAGGGAAGAGGGTTTTGAGATCAAGCTGGACACCGAGTGCTCACCTCCTACTTTGCATAGAGACAATTCCTGCTGTCTCCCAGGAGGATTCAGCTTGAACCTGAGCTGATTCAGTGCTGGGCAGCAATTCCCTCAGACCAGTTAGGACAAGACAGGAGATCCACCCCGAAGCTCCACATGCAGGATCACAGAGCAGCAGTGCTTTGGTGTCCATCACAGCGCTTTGTTACAAAGCACAGAAATATCTGGGTCTTCTCCAGCAAAGGGAGGATAAATTTTACCCATTTTTAGCCCTGTAAAAGTTTAGATCTCTAAGCAAGTGATCTAGCCCTCTTGTGCAGGCTGTGAGGAGAAAGGGAGGCATCTCCAGAGCATGAGTCACCTCTGCCAATGTACAGTGTCTAAAGTGGGTGGGATGAGTCATTCTCCAAAGGTAACAGTCTCTTTCTGGCTTAAACGACTAGTTACAGCTGAAAGCCTGACTTTTTGGTGGCAGAAATTACCCATCTTCCGTGTCACCAGCATTTGTCTCAAGCTGTTTTCACAATTCAGAGCGAGGTGAGAAGGCTTCCTTCTCAGTTGATGGCACTTCAAAGGACCATTTTGTGCTTTCTCCTGGGATCTGCACGTCTTTGTCCTTCAGAAATGGTGCTGAAATGGTTTGCTTAAGTTTCATGGAGTCAGAGATATTAAAGGCTGTTGGAAACAGAAAGTCACTTGACCCATCCCCAGTCCAGGGGCAGAAAACTGCAGTTCCGTTTTGTTATTCTTCATGTTTCCTTCTATCAGCAATACCTTCCAACAGTCAGTAAGAAAATTTCGGTTGTTTTCAATGGGCTTTGATCCAAGCCTGCGGAGAGAGCAATAGAGAAAATTCAGCTGCAGAGGCAAATCAACAGAGGGGAAAGGTAATGGCACGAGAGAGCTGAAAGACGTAATTGTGAGATGAGGGGAGAGAGGGGAACAAAGAGAGGTGCTTTAGAGGCTGAGCAGAGGAGGAACACAGAGGCAGAGCTCAGTGGAGAGGAGATCTGGGCACGGAGAGAGGGACAAACTCATACCCTTGAAACACGCGTCTCTCCACCACTGCAGCATCACTTCAATTTGAAAATGCCTAACTGCTCTTCAGTTTAATCATTGCTGCACTTTTGGGTATAAGATGAATAATTAAGCCTGGGAGTAGAATACAGCAAGTGTTAATAGGGCAGAAGGTACTGCAAAGTCCTTATAAAAAGCTGTGCTTGCAGCACGAAGTGGCTGCTGTTCTCTGCGTCCCCAATCACAGAGTGAGGAGCAGGAAAGTACTAAATTAAATGAAGTGCATCTGTATCCATTCTGCTGGACTTTTTTTTCCCCTGCGTTTGATACTATTTCTTGCTCAATAATACCCCTTCTCTAGCAAAGGCTGAACGGTGTAATTCCAAATTGTCCTTCCAAATCAAACCAGGACATCCTGCACAGCCCTCCCCTCCACGCTTGCACCTGAGGGCTCCCACAGGCACAGCCTCCTCCCTTATGTAACTGAATGTCTGAAGAAGGTCTGTGGTGCCTTAAAGAGACAATTCAGTCTCAAGTGGCAGCTTCATGGAATTCATCCTCTCCGAGGAGCTCAAGATTGCTTCCTGTTGCTGTCAGAAGATCAACGTGAAGAAATAAATGCCACTTCAAAGCACGAGAGGCAACAATTAAACAAGGCCTGAGAAGACCTCTAGGACGATCCTGCTTGAGCAGGGAGGTTGGACCAGGTGACTTCACTGTGATCCCTTCCAACCTGCCCCATTCTGTGCAGACTCTGGGCCAGTTGTGCTGCCCAGACCTTTGTAGTGCTGGCCATGCACACAGCAAGAGAAGGCTCAGCCAGGAAAAGCTGTACCTGGAATAAAGTGCAGCCATTAATCCACGTACAAAGCAAGTCACTGTGGTTTGCTGCTCTCTGTGTTCTCCCCTCCATCTGGAGCGTCTCCCTTTCCCTGAGCACTGAACCAACAAAGCAGCAGCTCAATGGACAGCAGTTCATACCTGAAGCCCCCCAAACACATCCAGGGACAGTGTGCAGGGAGTGTTGTTCATTCCTCTGGGAGGTCAGGCCAGTGACAAACCAAACAGCAGATGCAAAGCTCCTCTTCCAGGTTTTCATTTTCCACACGCACCCAATTAAACAGAGCTGTGTACATTAACCAAATTAGGTGGGGAGGAAGAAAGACAGATTGTTATTTTTAAATCCTTGGAAGATGTTTGGCAATGGGAGGTCATAAAAGTAAAGAGGGAGGTCAATAAATAGAAGGGAGGAAATTATTTTTAACCGTTGCAGATAAGGTATTTTTAGAGCAATCACCTGAAAGCTCCCAGAACTCCACAGAGTGATAAGCACAGCTCGACTCGGCGGCTGCAGCCTGGCTCAGACCCACCTTCCCTGGCTTCTTCCAAGTGAGTTTTCAGTGTAATGACTTTTTCCTTGCCCTTTTTTTCCCACTTCCGTCCTTCCTGCTCTCACTGAGGCACCTCAGAAAGTCTGGTGCTCACATGGACGTTTGAGGAGATTTCCAGCTGTTGCCAAGTGGATATTTTCCCCCCTCTTTGATTTGTTTTTCATCTTTTTCACTGGTCTCCTCTTTCCTTCCCAGGAGGCGGAAGGGATGAGCTGAGCTTCCACAGGCCAGCATGTTTGGGAAGAAAGCAGAGGCTGACTGCCCTGGGGCCAGGAGGACACACCTTTGGCTGGAACACCACGGGGAGGTGGCACACGTGGGGCAGGAGCAGTGACTCCATCAGTGCCACAAATCTCCATGCTGGAGGCAGCAGACCCTGGAAGAGCTTCCTGAGGAGTCTGGGGGTGTTTGCCCGTGGTGGGAGAGGGGGACATCACCGGGTTTTTAATTTTCTTTTTGCACACTCTCCCACAAGGCTTCGCCAATTATCCCTGTCACACCTTGTCAGCAAGGAGATGGGATCAATACTGTCATTTTTCATAGTCTGGGCGATGATCCAGGCAAATTTAGGTGAAGGAAAACACCTTTGGATCAGGATAAACTCAGGACAGGCCTCGCACAGACATTCCCCTCTAGTGCTGCAGACAAAGACATGGGATGTGGTGACTGTATCGTGTAGAAAACACCTTTTTTGGATCTCTACTCTTCCAGGAAAGGGCCAGATCTTCATGATAATTCAGCATAAATCAGACTGTGCCGTAATGTGTAACCTGTGAATTTAAAACAGAGTTTTCAAAGGGAAGAGAAGATGTCCTGGTGTCTTCCTCAACCTGAATTAGCATTTTTCCTGCCTGGATGCCAAGCTTTTGAATGTGTCAATATGTTGACACGTTGCCATATTTTAGGGGAAAACAATTGTTTTGGAGCCATCTTCCCATCTGCTGTGTGAATTTGATTGCATCCTGCACCTCCTGGCCACTTCACGGAGAGCAATGGTGCCTCTGCCTTCAGGGTTTTCAAGAGTGAGGGCAATGAAAAGGGATTTTTTTTCCTTCAAGGATCAAAGCAAAACATAGAAGATGCCAAAAGATAAATATTTGACTTTGAAATGTGAACAAAGAAGAGGAAGAGCAGCATCAAGGGAATAAATCTCTCGGGATGTCCTGCAGTGTGGATGTACATTTGTATGGCAAAGATAGGAGCTGTGGATGTGGTGTGTAAAGATGTGGGGTTTACAAGAAAATAGAAATCAGTCAGGAGACCTCTGGGAAATCACAGAATGTGTGTACACTTTATGGTTTGTATAAAATTAAATGGCTGGGTTTTTTTTCTTTGAGATATTGATCCTTGTTCTTTTATTATTATTTATTATTATTATTTCTTTTTTTTCCGCTCTCATTTGATTATCCCTGTCCTGGTCTTTCTGGTCCTCTGTTTGAATTGGGCCTATTTATGTGAAACAGGCTGATAACTCTCATCTCTTCTCTCTTATGCTCTGAATAATTATAGGTCTCCCAGGAAATCTGGCCTTCAGTAGAAATTTTGTGAAGGTTTTGAAAGATTTTATTAGAAAACACTTGGATCCTGCACAATTATCAGTTCTGAAAGGTGCTGTGCCCACCCCCTCCCGTGGAAGGGCTATTGATCATCTCACAAAGGGAAGGCAGGTACTTACAGGGAGAAGAGTCAAGGTTTGGTTGCCTTTTCAACATCAATGATAAAATTGCATCTAATGTTCACCTCATTCACCTTCACTCCACTGGTCTGCACTAATTAAGGTGGAGCAAGCCGTGCTGCTTAATAAAGAACACTGTCATTCAGCCTGTGCTGGGCAGTGGTTGCAACAAGAGGGAAAAACTCAATAACTGATTTAAAAGATGGGCTTTGATTACCAGAAATATCTGGGGCTTTTGTGCCCTGATTGCAGAGCACACACTGTAAAACCCTGCCACCACCAATGGCTCCATTGGATGTGACACTCAAAATACCTGCTCCACCTGTCAAGGCGTGCTTTAAAATATTGTAGATGATCCTCACAATTCTGTCTTCTGTTTTACAAAAGCACTGTTCTGCTTGGCCATATGTGCCACCATCCTGCTCCCGGGTCCCATATCCAGAGCAGTCACATCCCACGCAGTAGCCGACTCCTTTGGGAGCAGCCACCTTGTTCCCTCCGAGGAACACGCTGCTGTAGATTACAGGAAATTTTGCTCCTAGGTCTATTTTGGATATCCATATGTCTGCCAGGTTTGGTTCTCCCTATCCAGGACAGTTTTCCCCACTGTCAGAACAGACTGTGCTCCTTCCTTCCCACCACCCCCAGCCAGCCCTGAGACACGTCCTGTGTGCTCTGCCGGCAGGGCTGTGACACAATTCCTTCTCTACCTCCACTGTTTTGGGTGAAAAACTCTACACAGAATCATTTTCTACAGCAGGGGAAGCCCCATAGGGGCACCAAATTCAGGTGTGATGTGTTGCCCCCATGGCTGATTCCCTCTCCGGAGCATTAGCCGTGGAATGTGTGATGGAGACCAACATTTGCAGCCTGCCTGAATATCAGGGTGGGAGTTGGAAATACATAGAGCAACCCCAGGGGGTTTTCACCCCCCAGCCCTGTCTGGAGCAGCACATTCCAGCTGTGGGGACAGGAGACAGAAGAATCAGGGATCACTCCTTCCTCCAAAGCCTCTCAGGAACACTCAGAAAGGTCTACGTGTACTCAGCGAGGCCAACTTTTCACACCCCATTAGCCCAGATGGGATGAACTTCACTTCTCATAACCAGCTCTGCTGACAGAGCTGACCAATTCATTTCTCCCCAGCTGAGCAGTTTTCTCTTACAGAAATGCAAATTCAGCAAAATATAATTTTTGTTGACATTCGTAATGGGAAATTATTGAAACACTTCATTTCCAGTTTAGCGTTTGGCCTGTTCTGTCTCATCTGGCATGAAGTGATCAGAACCCAGCAGAGAAGCCCTTGCCTCTTAAATCATCCACCAAAGTTTCCGTTCAAGAATCCTGTCCTGAGATTCCTGAGGTGAAATATGGCGGGATGTTGCCTTTCACCCTAAACTTTGAGAACGCTGCTTTCCGTTTAACTTCAGAACTTTCCTCCTCGCAATGAAAATATTATTCCAGAAAGCTGCATTTCTGGGGAGAAAAAGTGTCTTGCAGCAGCTGAATCACAGAAAGGATGGTTTGACTCAAGGCTTTTAAAGAATTAACAGTTGCCACAACAGGACTCCCTCTCATGCAGCCAAGGCGGTGCAGAGAGGAGTTGGTACAGGGAGTCCTGCGTGGTTCAGGCTTTTTATAGTGACAGATTTCTTTGCATAATGTATTTTGGGTGAAGCTTCAGGTTTATTTTGTACTTATCTGATGACAGAAAAGTATATATTAAGTCTTTGGGAAAAAGAAAAAAAAAAAGGGAAGGCTTTTTAATCAGCTTATTACAGCCTTCCATGTATAATAAAGCACTTATATGGCAGTAAACCTGGAATCCTAAAGGAGTTTGTTGTAAAGTGACAGATTCAGGTCAGAGCTGTTCACGAGCAGCCAGATTGATTTGTGATGCATAACGATGGGAGAAATGGCATTATTGTTTTACAGGAGAGCACAGAAAGGTAGGATATGCCAGGGCCATTAGAACAGCTGGGTGCCCTGGTCTGAAATACCTTGCCTCTGGCCAATGCCTGATATTTCAAATAAATTGGAGCTATTCCACAACTGCTGAATAAAGTAGTCACACAGTAGATGTGGTTTTGGCTCCTTAGCTCTCTTCACCCTGGCAACAAACCCTACATTTCCCAGTTAACTCTTGCTCCTTTGAAAACCACTGACAAGGGCTGGGTACAACCGGAGCAGTGCTGCAAGAGACCAATTTTTGTATTTTCCTTCCTTTCCTTCTGCCACTGCCTAACTCTATGTCCCTGGGCAACTCTTTCAACATCTCCCTCTGCCCTCTTTCTTGTTTTAAACAAACCCTTTTTTAGAGCATGGGTTTGTCATGTCTGTGTCATTTAGTTGGCTTTTAAGTTATTTCTTGTTCTGAATATGTTGGCCTTTATTTTTATTAACTGGATCCTATAATAAATGTACAAGTAATGCTGACTTGAAGAGAACGCTGCTCACTCTATAAAGAATATCAGAGAGGTATAAAACCACTTTGTGAATGGAAATATGTGCAGAATGGTAAAAACAATGGCTCCTGTCCAACTTTTCCAGGGGCAGCAAAAAAACCCACCCTAAAAAACGGATGAAGGACCGGTCCACCTTTATGGGACTGACCCTTGGAAACCCACTGGGAGCTTCAGACGGTGCCACATGCATCTTCCTCTTAATTAGTGCTCATCTGAGAGGCTTTGTGACACCACATCCCCTTTTTCTTACGTCTCAGTGAAATGCCAGCTCCTCTGGGGTCTCGGCGTGCGACTGAGGTCCCTCGGTGCTACATCAGAGGTATTAATTCTCATTAAGGGATGACGCAATCAGCGCTCATTTGGCCACGTGCTGTGCCCCTCGCTGGCTGCTGGGTGCGCTGTGATTGTTCATCTCGGGCTGGAAGGCTCTGTGGCCATTCCATCACCTCACCCAGCCAGATGCTGAGATGAACAAAGCAATTCAGGCTGGCAAGTTGGGGTTTGATCTTGGCGCTCCTGGGCCTTTCCAGCCCTGAGATCTGGGATTCTCCCTGTGTGTTACCAGCTATTGAGAACCCGGAATTCCAGCCAAAATAATAAATGGGCATTATCTTAACTCAGAGAGAGGGGTCTGAACAGTCCCTTTGACTTTCATGCATCTGCCACACACATTCAGACCCTCAGTACTGCAAATCACCGTGCTCAGCACCCTGCAGGACCGAGCCTTTCTCTAATCCCCCTAAACCCAAGCCTATTGACTTTCAAAGCAACTCGCGAGGGTTCCTTATCTACATTTCCTGAACAAGCTGCTTGCTTAAGCTGAGCCTTTTTGCATTAGTCTTCAACCAGAGTTGATTTTGAGCAATGAACATGATTAGATTTTCATATCAAGAGAGAATGAAAGTCTGGAGATAGTTCACAAGTATCCTGGAGTGAGGCAGGAGTGATCTACCTTAATTGAGCAGCTTGTGAAAACACAAAAAGATCAGAGTTGGTGTCTAAATCCAACTCAGCCTGATATCCAGGTTTTGCATTCTCATCCTGGAATGAATCTTAACAGCACCCTGAGTCTAAATGTCTTAGGGAAGTTTGAAAGTCAGATCTCAGTCGTTAGATGCGTGACATTTGTAGAATATGATCCTGTCATCACATGGCAGAGCAAGATTCAGTCCTAAACTGCAGCACAGCCCCACAAAGAGGGAGGTGCTGAATGAGGTCAAGGAGTCTGCCCCAGAAAACAGGCTGAAACAAGGATTGCTTCATCTCTAGGAAATTTCTATTATGGGGGTGACTTTACCCCAAAATCAGGTAAAGATGGTTTTTTTCAGGCTTGATCTGAGCATTTGGGATGCCACAAGCCTGAAACAAACCCCACATCGTGGCAGCACAGCATTACACACCTTTCTCGAGGTCATTATCCCTGCCTGTGTGAGCGGGGCAGTCAGACCCCAGGAGCTGGCTGTGGAATAAAGCACACCTGGAATAACCATTCCTGCCCTGGCATTCTCCTCATCTTCATACAAAGGCCAGGCTTAGGGCTGAGACTCCAGACAGACTCTGGTCACAGCTCTGTGCGGGCTGTGCCATGGTGAGTCAGTCTCTGTCCATCTTGGGCTTCCTTTTCCCACCTATAAAAATCAGACTGGTCCTCAACTGACCGTGTCTGTATGAGTGGAAGTGTTGTATTAATTCTGTGTATGCCCAGGAGCAAACACAGTGAGATCTGGATTGTCATCAAGACCTCAAAATATAGATTAATAAATAAATTAACAGATATCTATTGATAAGTTAAAAGATCAATAATATACACTATCAAAACTTAACAAAATATATACCTGCATGTAGAAACACAGAAGGAGTAATTGTGCTTTTCTCCCTGATGTCACATTCAGTCTCTTGGCTCCCTCACTTGAATTCAGCAGCACCATAATCCAGGTGCTCTCTCCACTGCTCCTGGCAGCAGCTTTGAGAATTCCTGACCTTCAGCTCCCCTTGGCACATCCTGTTTAAGGAGATCTGGGAGCGTCTTAGAAAATCACCCCAGCTGAACTTCTTCTTCCTATTTTGACAAATCTGTGTTCTAGACAGCATGACTGACAGCACTAAAACACAGGGGTAACTCAGAATCTCAAAAAGTAATATCCATCCCACGTGTGTCAGTCAAGAAATCTTGACTTTAAATTATTTTTTTTTATACCTCCTTTAAAATTTCAGCCAAAATGATTCAGTTGGACATTTTCTACTGGGAGCTGTTGTGTAGTTAAAAATTAAGGTATCTCACAGCCATTTATCACTGGCCAAAACATCCCTAATAAACAGAATGAGTTGGTGCGCTTTTCCCATTTCATTTTGCTTTTTCTGCTCACTTTGATTTAGTTGACTTTTAGCATTAAAATATTATTTTAAGCTGTGCTTGCATGACGTGTGTTATATATAACATCTAATGGGCTGGCTTTGTTCATCACTGAGGCAAAACTGCAAAGAGGAGGTGATGAGAGAGACAGGATGGGCTTGGGGAGTGAAAGGAGCCCTCCCTGGGCACTGAGGTCAGTAATGCAATTTCTTTCGTGCCTGCCTGTATCTCTTCAGGGTCACCTCACCAGATTCTGCTGCCGTGGTTATTTTTTCCAGCAATGCCTTTTGTAGCTCTCCTGGGGAGGAACCCATGGCCTGGTTTTTTTAGGTCTCTCCACAAGGTCAAATTTCCTTCTTGGCTGAAAAGCAAGTGCTGGAAGCCAGCAGGACCCACTTGGTGATTGCTCTAAACATAAACACCCAGGAGGGGGACACAAAGATGGGTAACTATACATGGGGCTCTTCCTGTAGATGTCTTTAATATCCGAGGGGCAGAGACTTGGATAATTTGCCTTTTTTCTTGTTATACAGAAGGAAGATAATTTCTGGTTGAACAATGTGCTTGTAGCAAGCACCCATCTTGAGTCAGCTGAAAATTCAGGAGGAAGGATTGAAATGTCCAATAAGGTTTTTATATAGTGTTTTAGTCCTCACTGTTTTCTATATTTATTTAATTCACAGAAGAAGAATAATCCTGGTGGCATTAAGAGAAGGTGGTTTTAGATTACGGAAAAAAATGTTAGTTGCAAAGAAAACATGAGGGTAAGATAACTGATATGTGGATTCTAGGACAAGAAGTCTGTAATCTGACTGTGTCCAGCAGGGATAATCTATGATTTCACGTTTTCCAAGGTAGAAAGAACACGGAATTTCTCCCCCATGACCTCCCTACGCCTTGTCTGCTGTGTGTCCCTTCAGCCTCTCCCCGACACACACCCCACAGACCATCCTCTGGCTCTGCTCTCAGACCAGGACCTGCAGCACCACATCCTTGTGCCGTTTCTTCCTTCCAATGAGCACCAGGGGAAAACTCCTCTAGGAAAGCACTTTAGGAGGCAGGAGCCCACAGCTTGGAGTGGCACCCAGCGAGTCTCCTGCAGCACTGGGACTGAGCAGCCGGGCTGGGGATCTCGCTACACCCTTGTGCAGGAGGCACCATCTGCCAAACGTCCTCCTGAGCCGGGTTTTAGCAAGTGGGCTACAGAGCCGAAAAGCACATCCCAGCCGTGGCAGCTGAAGTCCATCACAGCTCGCTTACAGGATTCTGGCTCCAAAGGGAGCCTGGGCAAGTGGCCAAGAAGCCTCTCTTACTTGCCCGTGTTTCCCTCTGGGGAAGGGGATTCCTGGTTTAGCGTGGCCAGAGGTGGGTTTGGGGAGCAGGACAGCACCAGGGAGCATTGGAATTCCCTCATCCCGGGTGTATCCCACCCAAGAAGATGCAAACTCCATTCATGGGATTTGCCAGGGCCTTGGGGCTGGTCTTGATTTCGTTGAGGTCACTGGCAGAAGTCTCATCAGCTCAAAAAGCAGATCTCTTGTTCTTTTCTGCAAGAGCAGGCAGGATTCTTGGGAAGGGAAGGGGCAAGAAAAAGGGGAAATTGTCTCTATTTAATTCTCTACCTTCTGCCTTTGTCACCCCCTCCCCTTTCTTGTTCACCCACACCTCATCCCTCCAAGAGAACATTCCTGCTCCGGGAGGTGGCTGTTCTTGGAGCTGTGCAGGGGTCACTGGGCCTGTCTGGGGGGTCACTGGGGCCGTGCCCTTTGCCTCTGAGGAGGGCAAAGCTGCTGAGGTCCGGGTTCTTCCTGAAGATTCCATGTGATAGCTAATTAATGGCCTCCCCACGTTTCCATGGCAACCACATGCTGTACTCTTAGCCCTGATCCAAATGGACATTCTGTACACTCCTGAAGCCATGGCATCAGCATGTTAATAAGACTTGCTGACGTCTTTTGCTTTCTGCCACACCGGCTGGCGAGTCTAAATTTGAATAATTTAAAAAGAGCAGATTTCTGAGGAAGCTCCCAGTGCATTTCTGTCACGTGATTGAAACAATTGGTCCCAGAAGTCTTCTGCATCTGAAGGGAAGAAGGATTCTGCTCTACCTGCTCCTTTTTGCCGTGCTTTGGCTTTGGGACACCTGGTATCTGGATTTTCTTTCTTTCTCTGGGTTATTTGGAAGCTCCAGCTTTCATGCAGTCCCTAATTTAATGACAGTAAGGGACAATTATCTGCCCTGATTTGATAGGAACATCTCTCTATCAGCTGAGCTGTACAATCTGATGGATTGCTCCCTAACTCCTTCTTGTTCCCGGGAAGGAGGCTGGGTTTCATTCTCATGCAGTCAGAGAATGGTTACTCTGGTTTGAGAGTGTGAATACCCCTTTTTATCATTAAACTCTACATCACCTACTGATCATGCAGGTTAGTGAGTCGAGTGTTAGGGTGAAAGTGTTCTCTGGGTCCCACCTAATTCTGCTCTCTTAATTATGCAATTCCAGCCATTGTCTTGTCAAACAGGTTTTTCTGACCATCCTTTCCTCAGGAGCCCATTAACCCCCCCCCCAGAGCACTGGAGTGGCCTCTCTGGGGGATCTGAACTTTCTCTCACTGCGATGTCAGAGGCCTCCACATCTCCTGTTGCATGCAGAACAAATCCCCTAAAACAAAGCTGGGGGATGTTTCTGGATCTGGCTGTCACCAACTGTCCCCTCACCTGGAGAAGGGCTTTTGGGACTGAGCAGTGAAAGCAGAGCGTGTGCCCTGTTTAATTTATTTTCTAGCATCAAAAGCATCATCCAGGCCACCTTTGACTGGGTTGTTTGGTTTTTTTTTTTTCCATTTTCTCACTGACTTAAACCTTGAAACACCAAAAACGGTGGTTGAGCTGCCACATAGCTTCATTTTCCCCTACCTTGAAGAACATGGGAGTTTCTTCTTGACATTTTTGCTTCATTCCTTCCCAAAATTTCATCCAGCTGTGTTGGAACATGGCTCCAGACTGTGGTGCTGATGTGCCATCCTATCCAGGTGCCGTGTTACACCCTCAGGTACTCTCAAGGTGAGTCCCACATGCTGACAGCACCTCTATGCCAGACTTCCTGCCATTTCCCTGCGCTGGTTCTCTACTCTCCAGCTTCCCCACTCCCAGCCATGATGGGAATATCACCTCACGTGCCTCTCTCAGCTCCACACCCTCCACCACTGCTCGGTTCTGAATGGATTTAAGGCAAGGATTTAATGTTGTGTTGGCACCCAAAGTCTTGTTCAAGGTTTATGGAGTTGCCCCCGTTGCTGGAGCCAGTAAATGCTGGGGGCTGCTCGTCCCAAGGCGTCATTAAAGATACATGAGGGCAATTGATTTGATCCCTACCGATCCCACAAACACTAGGCAAGATTTAGGTAATGTGTTCCTAGTTTACCCCACGAGGTCTGAGATTTAATTGCAGCTTCTTTGGCTTCCAGTCACTCGAGCCGGGTTCTTATCTCAAAGGAAAGGAATTTATCGAATTAATTTCACTTGGTGTTGGCACGGTCTCTACTCCCAGCCATGAGCAAATCCCATCATTGCATGCAGGCTGCAGCTCTGGCTGCTCATAAGCAGCACTCAGTATTTTTGGAGCAATAACTATAGTTCTTTCCAGTGTCAGCTCTTCGGGTCATACATGTAATTTAAGCAGTGCATTTCTATTCCCTGCTTAGATGGATGTAACTGTCAGGAACATTATTTCTACCGATAATTACAAATTTGACATTCATTTCCCATGAATGCTCTCCACTATTTGCTTAAAACTCACCTCCATGCATACGATTGCTGGGGAATGTTCTCTTATCAGAAAGCTGAGGCAGAAATGTCACATCTATAAAGAGCCCTCTTTGAATGGTGGGGTCTAATCTGCACCTCCACTGCACAAAACAAAGACCAAGCAAATGAAAAACAAACACTGGGAAAAGTGGGCAGCCTTGTGACCTCTGGTGTGGAGTGACCAGGGGGGAGAGACCTCAATGCGAGGCAGGGAAAACAAAGCTACTGCTCAAGGAAATCAGGGGATGTCCCTAAAAACATATTTGCTGTTTCATTCACCCAGCTCTTCTTCTGATATGCGTTCTTGGGAAGACAGACAGGGACTTTTCCCTTTCTAGGGTTTTAATGATTACCCAAATATGCCCTCAGTAAGAACAGGAGAGTTCAGTGAATGGATATTTTCCTCAAGGTTTCCAATTCCTTCCCAGAAATTTGGATGAGCATCAACCAAATTCACACATATTAAACTAAACCTGAAACCAGCCTTAATTGCTCAAGTCCCTGGTGTCACGTGACCAACACCACAATGTATTTAGATCTTTTTAAGAGAACTGATGTTATTCTCAGAATCTGAGCCAAAGTCTTCAAATAAGGTCAAAATTCCTACAAGACTCCTTTGAACTCAGTATAATCAAAATGTTAAATCTTGAGCCAAACCTGAATCTTGGACTTTGGATCAGGACTGTCCCTCCTGCTCGGGTCTGTTTTCTCCAGGATGCTCCTCCAGCTCTGGAAGCCAGCAGGATCAGAAATTTATTTCTCCCTTTTTTTTGGAAGGCAGAAATTTCACTCTCACTAACACTTCTCAATCAACTTCAACTAAAAACCAGTGAAATTAAGCGAAACACCTCACTACTCACCTCCCACAGTGTTCAGGCTTCATCACCCAGCTCAGCTGATCCTACATTCACACACTCCATTCAACATTCTATTTTTTTTTAAATCCAAACACATGTGCACACACATTCCAAAAAATTTTACCCACCTTTTAGTTATTTTAGTAATTTTTTTGATAACTCAATTCTTTTTAATTTGGCTTTAACCTTGCAAATTCAGGGTAGATTTGGTCGTTGTGCTCTTCCCTCCCACCCCTCCCTTTTGCTAATTTTGCATATATTTTAATAAAATTTTCTCATATATTTGCTGTATTTTTTTTTTTTTTTGTGGACAAAGTGTAAGTGAGACAAGGATATTATTCACAGCCACAGAAACATAAGAAAGTAAAAAGGATTTTTTTCCTTTCCCAACGAACAAAAATGACCTATGTACCCTTCAGTGTCTCCAGGATTCCTTGGAAATGTATTCCCTTGCATTGTGCTTTGGTTTTTGTGGTGATGAGGGTTACCCAGTGCTCCTGGAAAACCCAGCACCTGAGGCAGAAAGCCAAACTCAGCTTTGCCTTTAAGTCTAGGCTTATCAAAGTGGCGTTTGATTTTGGCTTTCTCTGCTTTAGGAACTCTGCAGAAGGGCCTGAAAGATGAGTGACTGAAGATTTACAGGTGCTGCTCCTCCTCTGGCACCACTGAAGGCAACACCAGCCTGACGCAGGGCACGAACTCCAGGACAGCAAAACAGCCAAGGGGACCCGACACATCCCATTTTCCAGCATGTGCTGAGCCTCTACCTCTGGTGAAAAGTCTTCCAAGACGGAAATCCCAAAGTGAGGACACCTGAGACCTGCACCCACCCTCCACCTCTTGTGTTCTCACCAAGGAGGCATTGGCTTTACCCTCCAAGGGCTGCCATCCCCTCCTGTCCTCCAGCAAAGCTCAGCACAGGCTGTGGGAATAACTCAACGTAAAGCTGGCATAAATCTCAACAGAAGAAATATCTTTTATCTTTAACCATTTACTCCCACTATAGGAATAATGGTAGCTCTTTTACATTTACATATAACTCTTGTTTTTTTGTTTGTTTGTTTGCTTAGATTTTTTTTTTTTTGTCTCTTTGTCTTGGCACCTGCATAGCAGAAAACTTTACAGTTCAGTACAGAAGTTTGCCCCTCTCTCTGCTCCTCCCTTTATTTCCTCTGCTGCCCCTGAGGACTCGCAAGCAACACCCCCAAGGTCAAGAGAGAGAACGGTGTTACCCTTTTATGACGGATTATAGAAATAACAAACATGCCTGACAGTTTTTTACAGCTGCTAGAACGGGTTTAGTTTTCAACAAATGAAGAATTTCCTCTTTTTTTTTTTTCCTCTTTTGTATATTAATTACATTTTACAAATCCTGCTTTTCCCCCCTTTCTTCGCTTTTCCCCCCAGCTTTTCCTTCATCCTTTTTTACTTTTTTTCTCTTTTTATTTTTTTTTTCCGTTTTATTTTGTCGGGTTTGTTTTTTTGTTTGTTTTTTTTTTTTTTTACAGCAAAAGGATCGATCGCCAACGTGTCCATCGCTAAGTCCGGGTTAGCAGAGTTTGGCCGTCATCTGGTCGGACTGTTTGAGGATCTCGGTGTTGTACAGGTCCAGCGCGTGGTTCACGCGGATGATCTCGCTGTTGGTGAGCTTCAGGCGGTGCTTGAGCATACAAGAGAACAGATCCAGCTGGGGCTTCCCCGGGGCCACGGGAGGCGCCAGGCGGTTGATTCGGTCCCGAATATCCAGCAGCAAGAGCATGACGGAGGAGGAGGAGTAGAACTGCCCGCCCTGCGTGTAGGACTGGTTGACCTGCTGCACGGCGCTGCGCAGGAGGTCGGCGTTGAAGCGCAGGCTGTAGCCGTAGACCTGCACGTCCGAGATCTTGATGTAGAACTGGCGCTTGGTGGGGTCGGAAAGGTCCACGGGCCCTTGGCCGGTCTCGTTGCGCAGGAGGGAGGGCAGCCGAGTCCGGCTGCGCAGGTAGATGTGGACGGTCTCAAAAAAGGTTTTCCACCGGTTGCCCAGCAGCAGGGTCCAGTTGTAGCACTGGCTGTTTTGGAGGCGGATTTTCTCCCAGCGCGGGTAGCCGTACTCCCCGAAGGGCATGTTCCAGCCCTCCGAGTGGCTCCCGCTGAACGGGTTGACGTAGACGAAGAACATGGGGTCCAGGCTGCTGTTGCGCATCTGGCAGATGCGCATGGAGATCCCGATCACCATGTGGATGAAGTCCATGCGGTTCTTGTTGCTCTTCAAGGTGAGGGACATGCGCTTGCGCCACCGCGGGTCGAAGAAGGTGTCCAGGCGGATCTCGTTGCTGATGAAAGTGGTGTGCACGTACAGGCGAGAGTCCATCTTCTGCAGCAGGTACTTCAGCTCCAGGTCCTGGAAGTCCAAGTCCGTCTCGAAGCTGATGAACTGCTCGCTCCGCTCCGAGTCCACGTTCTGGGGCTCGCAGCGACCCCGGTAAAGCTTATAGCCCTTGTTGCACGAGCCGCAGAGGGAGATGTTGGCCAGGCTGCACATGGCGCAGCTGTTGTTGCCCCCGATGATGCAGGGGATGGGGCGCTGGCACAGGCTGGTGCCGCCGTGGCAAACGCAGCTCCGCTGGCTTTCCAGAAAGGTCCCCCAGAACCCGTTCTCGTTGCAGTAGAGCAGGGACTGGACTCGGGTAAGCCATTCCTGTATCGTCCTGTGGGTGGGGAGAAGGAAGCGTTAGAATTATAGGGTCTTTGGTGTTGGCATCTTGCCGGAGCTACAGTGTTTTCAGGGATATATCCGACGCAGAGCTCTCGGAATATCGATGCCCTGCCGTGGCACCTGGGAGCTATTCCAGTCTATTGCTAGACTGAATCTTTCATCTGCTGTTTACTCCTTTGGTGATGAGCAAAAGCCTTCTAAGAAATAGCTACCAGTTAGAACTGATCCTCTGATTTCTCTCTCTAGGAGATGAGACAGGCACAGTGTCCTGCCAAGGATCCCAGCAGCACCACAGTGACATGAGAACGAAGCTGATAAAGCCATGCCAGAGGCTGAGGTGCTATCAGACATCACAGGAAAGCACAACTCCCAGCCCTGCAGGAGAAAACTGCTCTCCAGGTCACGGGCAATTGGCCCCACACTCCAAAAAAGCAGACCCATAACAGGATAAGGCAGAGCCAGCAGTAACCTCTGCTTATGGTGCAGAGCTCAGAACAGCAGAAAGGAGGATGGAAGCCAGGATGCACAGAGACAGAGCTGCTAAAAATGTTCCTCCTTAAAAAACCCCAAATAACTGCTGCTAATTAACCACCTCTTGCAGCCTCTCCCCTTCAAATCAGCCCCACTCACCCACTCCTGAGCCCCACCACTCCCACAACTGCTGTATCAGCACCTTCACCCCCGTGTCCTCCAGCCCTGGAATGAGTCCTAATGAATGACACTGCAACCCACATCCATTTTTCGCATAACCCACTTGTCACGTTGCCTCGTTTCCCCCTTTTCCCCCTTTGCACCGCCCCAGGAACGCTCAGCACAGCGACTCCTTTCTCAGCAGCCCCCAGCAGAACCCTCTGTGCAGCCGCTGCTCCCTCCCCTCAGCCTCCCCCCCGGCTCATGAATACTTCATTGTCTCCTCTGGGCAAAAAGTTCTGGGGAGTGCTGCAGTGAGAGGACTGGCTAATGACAAATTAGGATTCAGCCCCTGTAGAACGGGAGGAGTGATTATGGACAGAGGCTCTCAGAGCTGGATTAGTGAAATTCATGGCACCTGCATCGCCTGACCTCCGAATAATCATTAAGCTGTAGGCTGTATCAAAGAAGGCATTAAATGATACAGCAGCAAAGAACAGCAAGATGATTAGGGGGAGGCAGCGAGTGGAGGGATGAGAGTGTAAAACAGAGGAAAGCACTGGAAGGAAAGAAATAATCAAGGAAAAGAAGCAGAAAGGTTGGGGAAGAAAGAGAGGAAAATGTGCAGGTAAAAGGAAAAATGAGAGAAAAACAGTGGGCATGAGTAATAGGGATGGAGAAAGGGAAAAACTGCAACAGCAACAACTGGAAGGCAGAGAAGAGGCAGGAATGAAAAGTGGGAAGAAAAGGAGTGAAAGGAAAAAAAAAGATAGGGTAAGGGAAAAGGAAGGGCATTAGCAGAAAAATTCTAAAATGTTGGATGTGGGAACAGACAATTTTCACATCCTCATGTGGTACAGGGCTGCCAGGGTCTCTTTCCCCTATTCCCAGCCAACAGGAGCTCTCGTGCTGGCTGAAAGGACAAGGCTGGCTGGGGAGCTTGGGAGCAAGGCAGTGATAAATATCTGCTGTAGAGGGAGACAGTGACAGCCCTGCTCCCTGGAAAAAGTGCATAGGGCTGCTCCTGAATCCTGGGACAGCTCTGCCTCGGAGGGGAAGGGACAGCCCAGCCCAGCGTGGCTGCAAAACACTGCTGACAGCAACAGGCACTTCCCAGGCATCCCGGGGGGCTGAGGCTGCCTTCTGCTCAGAGCTGGATTTTTGTTCACTTTTCAGCAATACCAATTTGTTCTCAACCCTCTGAAGCCTTGTGCTTCCTGTTTGGAAAGCAGGAATGCACCTGGATTTGCGCAGGGCTGGACTGATGCTTTACACAGGTTTTAGGTGTTGATAATGCCACTGAGTTCCTGGGCCAAGGACTGCCAGGCTGCACAGAAGGGGACATGGTATGAATTTGTCAGGTGACCACATTCTGTCCATTTTGGGTGTGCTCTGTCTCAGGAAAAAAATCACTGGAAAATCCTGTCCTTTTTGTGGAGGAAGGATGGGAGGTTGGTTTTTGTTTTATGTGTGTGTGTGTCTTAGCTTTCAGCAAAGGCACAAGTAGGACTAAAAAAAACCAAGAAGAGAAAGAAACAGGAGACTACCCTCCATCTGCTGATGGCAGCAATAAAGGAGGTAATTAAATGAAAATGCAGAATCCAGGGCAGAGCTGGGCATCGACTACAAACACGACAGTGGGAAGTGTGAGAGACTGAGAGAGAAGAAAAGTGGTATAAATCACCCCATTTTTTTCTTGCAGCTGGGACAGGTTAAGAATATGCACAGGGCCAGCCAGAGCCCTTCAGGTGACAGGAGGTAACTTTTTAAAACACACCCCTCTGATGGCTCAGGCTCATGGGAATCTGCTCAAGAGGTGTCAGGGCAGGAGGATGCTGGACAGAACCACTGTTTAAAAGCTGAAAGCTGTAGCAGAGTGGCCACTGCTTTTCATTTAAAATATTCCCAGGGAGGTGGTGGTGTCCCCATCCCTGCAGATCTTCAAGAACTGGACGTAGCACTCAGTGCTCTGGGCTAGTGACAAGGTGGGGATCAGGCACGTTGGACTCGATGATCTTGGAAGTCTTTTCCAACCTAAATGATTCCATGATTCTAAAGTGAAAATAAATATGACATGCAGGCAAAGCTCTGAGTGAGAGTTACTTTGCAGTGTTTTCTGACTGTTGTTCATTGGAGATGTGGTTCCCTGGAAATGCTGGGAACAGGAAGCCAGACAGATTTTATTTGCAAGAAAAAAAGTAGGGATTTAAAAAGTTTCCTTTGCAAACTCACTTTCCAACCAGCACTAGCTGCTCTGGGGGTACTTTTGTGGACAGAACAGTGAATAAAAAATGCTATTTTTATTCCCAGCAGCTGTGAGATGTATTCTTAATTAATAACAATTTGGCTGGAGCCCAGAACATGTATAACCCCCCTCTCTTTTGGATGTTATTTCTATTTTACATCCAGTGTTTTAGAATTACACTGCAGGTAATCATTCACCATCAAAATTTTATCAACTGAGGAGTGGTTTCTCTTTTACACCTGTAAGACTTGCTTCTGTTTTAAACCTGTAAACTTTCCTGGGTTTTGACAAAAGCTGTGCACACCAAGTATATCTGTATATATACATTTATATCTTTATGTATATATCTGTATCTCTGTCTCCTTAGCTATTGCAAAGGGTCATGGAGAATTAGCCTAATTGCCAGAATCCCTGCTCTTCCTTTCTTATCTTCCCTTTGGAAACACCACCCCTTCCTTTCCCTGAGGACAATCAACAGCAATCTCATTTCTTTTTTTACATTGCCTTTGAATGTGTAATGCAGGCCTACAATTATGTGGATTACAGAGAGAGAGGCTTGCTCTGAATAGAACCTTGCCATCCTTTCAAAGCCACTGGCACGCTTGATGAGCCTCTGTCACTCTGTACAGCAACAATTAGAAAATGAGAGTATTTCCCAGCCCTGTGAAGGGAAAGATGGGTTGCACCTCTTCCACTACAGAGCTCCTACCACGCTGCTCCCCTGCCTAGCTACAGATGCAGAATGACAAATAAGAAAAGAAATGATAATATGCCTGCTGATGTTGACTTAAACAAATCAAGCACATCAGTCAGTTAAAAACCCAGCTGCCATCATCCATTTCATCCTCCTTCCCCCAGATTTCATTGTAGTAGTTGGAGGCTCCCTTTCTGCTTGGCTGGCTTTTTAAAATAGACAAGAAATGCTGAAGACATATTTATCTGAATGTTTTGGAGCAACGTGGTTGGCTGGAGATTTGCTCACTGCTGCTTTGCTTTGTTGTTGTTGTGGCACAACCAAAAATTCCACCTTGGACGTGCCTGTGGCTCCTCCAGCACTCGCCCTAGCCAGAGCAGCTCAGCCTTTGGCAGGGATGGACCAGATTTAGGAAGCTCTCCAAAGACTTTATTTCATAATCTCTTACACTTAATAGATATTTCTCCTCATCCCTACTAAGTCCATCAAATCTTTGTCTAGAAACATGAGATTTCTTGGTAATTAAAGAGGTGTTAAGCCCTGGAAGAGTTTCCTGAGCTACACAGTGCTGAAATGAAAAGTCAGTGTGTCCAGCAGCCAGCGAGCTGGATGACAGCAGTAGACAGCAGTCAGTCAATTCTCTCTTGAAACTGAATATTTAGGTAATGAAGGAAGTGGACAAACAACTTCTCTACAAGTATTAACATGGCCTGAGCCTTCCAAGAGAAGCACGGAAGAAAAAGCACTTGGGCTCATTTTTTTCCACCAAGATTTTCAGTATTGCTTCACTCCAGACAATGTAGAAAGACACAGCAAGAGATGTTTATTAAAATCCACAAATGCAAGTCTCCAAAAATGACTTGAAGCAAACAAACTCAGCTCCAGGTCAGGGCTGAAAGGAGCCAGCAGGAGGGGATCATTAGATATCAATAGTTGCTGTAGCAGTAATGGAAAATCTGCTCTCTCCACCTGTAATAACCTCGCAAGGCTTCTGCTCAGGGAGGGTTTGCAGGTTCACTCTGCATCTCACAGAAGAAATGTGATGTATTTCAAGTGAAACTAAAGCTTCTCTTTCACACTGGAGATATTGAGGGGCACAACCCAACAATGGGCCGAAGCACCTCGTGCTTCATGTCCCCTTTAACCGCACGTGGGGGCTTAAAGCTTGGCTGTGGATCATGAGGGAAACCCACCAAGAAGCAGCTTAGACTGCAGAACAGCCCGAGCATATCCTTGCAGAATGCCCTTCCTCTGGGTAGACCACACACAAGGGATGTGAATATACTCAGGTACGTGATAAAGCTTCCAGGAATTCCAACCCACTCCCACATTTTACCGTTTCCTCCCAAACCTCCATGCCGGCGCACCCTATTTCCAAACACAGCCTGTTGGGATCAGGTCCAAACCCCAGTTCAGCTCCACCAGCCCCACCCCGTGCCCCAGGAAGGAGGGAGGTACCTTTCCCTAGGCAGCTGGTGGTTGGGATTGTGCCGACACCGGACACTGAGGCCAAAGAGTTTGCGGGCGGTGCGCTGGATCTTCTGGCGCTGGGCTTCCAGCGAGCTCTGCAGCAGCTTGTAGCGGTTCTGCAGGTCCCAGTCGTTCCCCCAGTGCTGGTGGATGCTCCCAATGGTCAGGAAGTGGTTGCTAGGTAGCCTTTTCATGAAGGATTTAAACTCATCTGGAACACACACAGAAAACAGGGGGAAATACGGAGGTTTGGGAGCTGTAAGGAAGTGATGGAGATTTCATTAGCAGGGGGGATAAGGGCAGTGATGGACGAGGCCATCGGCTCTGCCAGGGGATGGTGGTGGCCATTATCCCACTGCTCTGTCACTCTGCCCCAGGAAGCCACCAATTCCATAGCTGTTGCTGCTCCCATATAGGAAAAAACCCCCTATGGTGAATATCAAGGTAAAACAATCCAGTTAAAGTGCACAGGGTGGAGAAAAAACAAAAAGGATAAATTCCCTGGAGCATGAGATTATAGTCTAAGGGTGATAAACAAAAAGCTGGGAGTTGTAATCATTGTCAGTTAAAGAGTTCTCATTTACATTGTTTTTCAGCTGCTCCTGAAATGCTGTTTGTTGTTGAAGGTAAAGCATTTGGCTGTGTCATTAAAAAAAAAAAAAAGAAAAAAAAAAAAAGAAGGCTTTAAAAATTCCCCAGAGGAAAGGTTTGGATGCTGTTAAAATGTCCTGCTTTTTCATTTTTTAAAAGGAGCGTTCTGATTCTTTCCTCTCATTTAACTCCATTTGAAGTTAAATGAGTTGCATTTTGTAACGAGGAAAATAAAATAAAATGGTTTGCAGGGCTCAGGTGAGAACAAAATGTGTCAATTTTAGCCAAAGGGAAAAAATCTAATTGAACGAAAAATATATTGTTCAATGTTGCTTTTTGTTGTGTTCGTGGGAGTTTTTTTGATCCCTTGATTTCCATTTTGTTTTCTTTGATAATTAAAAAGACCCCACCATTATGCAGGGTTTGTTTGAGGGTTTTTTTTCATCACAATCAGAAATTGTAATACTGTTTCTGGATCACCCCTTCCTTCCTACCTGGGAAACGTTTGCTCAGACTCCGATTACCAGGGTGGGACACCCTCAGATGGGAAAAAACAGACGGTTCCAACGTTCTCAGGAGAAAATAACTCAATTTTGATACCACAATACTCTGTTTGACACAGTGAGACCTTGACAAACGCAATGAGTGGGACAACAAGAGCTCCATAAAGTGTAATAAAGACAAGAGCAATGTTCTGTAGCAGGAGGGAACCACCCCACGTGTCAGCACAGGCACAGCCAGCTGAGGAACAGCTTCCAGAAAGATCCTGAGGGCTGAGGTGGCTCAGCACTCTGTTCTCACTGGAAAAAACTCCATACTGGGCTGAATCCAGGCTGTTGGAGAAGTGGATATTCCCCTTTTCTTGGCACTACTGAGTTAGGGACACTCCACTAAAAGGGGTACAGAGAGGAGGGCAGAGCTGAGGGACACGGAGATGATTCAAGGACCTGGAGGACAAGTTCTGCCAAGTCAGGTGTGGGGAGCTGCACTTGTTTAATTTGATAAAGAGGAGGCCAAGGGATAATCCAATTACAGCTGGAACCACTCAAAAGGGGCTTCAAATATGAAGGAGAGAAACTCCTCTTTTTAGACACAGATGCTATAACAAGGAGCAATACACAGTTTGCAGCTTGAGAAGTTAAAATGATTTATGGAAAAACTTTGTCACTTGGAGGTAATGCAGCACTGGAACACGATCAGAGACGTATAAAAATCTCTCATTTTAGACTCTGCTAGACAAAACCACGGCTGACCTGACTCAGTGCTGGCTGTGGTCCTGCTTCCAGAGAGAGGCTGGGCTGGAGCCCTGCCACAAACTTCCCAAACAAGCCAACAAGAAGTACAGCCATCTTTTCCTGTATGTTATCTATATTATTTTTGATCCTTTCCTAATCCTTTTATTTTTTTTTAATTCCTTCATCCTATTTTCAGCAGGAAAAGAGGACAATAGCAAAGAAAAAAAAGTCAGAGAAGGAGAGCTTGTAAAGGCTGACATCTTTTCAAATAAAAAGAAATAATCCATTGAATTACCAGAGAAAAGCAGACCAGATAATTTACATCCTATAGTACAAAGTTAAAGATATTTGCATAACAGATTTCCTATTATTCATCAACTTGCTGTTCATGCTTAACTGCCTAACAAAGGGTATCTGTGCATTAGTCAGAACCACCACGACATGGATGGTAAATGGATGTTCACATCCCACTCATCACATGGTGTAACCGAGCTCCTAATAAAAATAATCAAGATCCGTGGGACATCTGCTTGTCTCCTTTCCCCCTCAAAGACAACTAAGATTTTTTTTTTAATCATCTCTCAGGCTTTCACTCTGTTTTTAACGCTGCTTCCAGCGCCCTTCTCCTCCCCAAACCCGACTCTGCTGTTCCGTGGGCCTCTGGAACCATCATCACGTATAATTGCTTCTGTTGACCACGCTGATTACTCCGGGTACCTTTCAGCAGTAAAAGCCTTGCATTTGCTTCCCGCCCCTTATAAATCAATTTCCTCAAAAGCCTGTTTGTGCAGGAGCCCGGGCTCTTTTCCCTCCGATGATGAATGTGCTCCATTTTTCATCGAGACGGGGAAGGGAGGAATTTCGGTGCAGTGTGCACATTTTGCTACCGCAGTGCAACGTTGGGGGAAAAACAAATGAGCAGCGAATCTGGCAAAATAAAAGCTGGATGGGGTTGGTTAAAATAAGGGTGTTGGAAAAAAAAAAAAAGTGCTTTAAAACCAACATAGTTTTTTCGTTATTTATATTTATTTATAACTCTGCCTGGAAACCAATGGTATGGATGGGGATATTCCCTATTTCTGGGAACAGTTCATTCTTAACCCTGAGAATTTCCAATTAATTAACAAGTCTGTTTGCATTTGTTGTTTTACTCCACTCCACAGAAAACCTTAATGATGGCTGGGACTACACCTCCCATGATGCCGCTTGGCCCCTCTTTCTGCCGAGTCACCCCAGCCCTAAAGGCAATCCCATGGCAGTGACTCAGCACCACAGGGAATTTACAGGTCAGACATCTCTTTCACAGATGAAACATTGCTTTTGCCAGTGTTAAAAAGAAAAAAAAAAATCCCATTTACATCAGAAAGCAATAATCTTGAAAAAACAAACAGACAAATTAAACCCCACCCAACAACTTAATAAAAAGTTGGGGTTTTTTTAATCCACAATCACAGAAATTTTTGGCCAGCCACTCTAAGATGTCAGGAATAAGGCAGCATTATTTTTCTCAATTTACACACAAGCAATGAAGCACGGGGCTGAAAAATCTCCTGAGCTGATTCAAAGCAGCTTCAGTTCACTGCAGCCTCCTTGACTTTGAAGACACTATTCCAAATCACACCAACTCTGGATTCACCCTGCACGATTTTTTTGAATTAGCAGAGATCCAACACAGACCAGAAGCAGAATACAAATGTTTTAGGCTCTCAGTAGCTTCCTGGGCAAAATGGTATTTGCTTTCAGAGCACTCATGTGCCTTTCAGTCCACTTTATTGGAAAAGCCTTCAGATGTCATCAGAGATTTCTCCTCTGCTGTTCATAATGAAGAAAATCCTCTGGTTATTGGGAATATTTATTAAAACAAAGAAGCAAAACACTAATACTATAGTCTGTTGTGATAGCAACTTTCATCTCAAAGGATAAGTTCACGCATGATGCAACAAAGTGATGAATCAGATGCAGCAGCTTCAGACATAAAGATAATCACTCCATCTAGCCCTGAAAAGCCTCCAGCCTTGGCTGGAATATGGCAGAAATTGCACTGCAATGTGTCACTTTAACATGGCAAATGAGAAACACCTTCCCCCGTTCCGATCTCAAGGGGAGGGAGGCTGAATGTGATTATCTACCCCAGTCTGAGCTTGGATCGAGCGCAGCAAGGACGGAATGTGATAGGGAAGGAGTCACTGCGGGACTGGAACTCCCCTCTCCACAGGGCTCCCACCTTCTCAGTGCCTGGGAAGGTGAAGGAGTTGATGAGTGGTGCCAACCTGTGGCTCTCGAGCACCTTGTGTGAAGATCCTGTGCCAAAACCAACTGGTAGCACATACCCAGTGGCAGAGCTGTGCTGGCAGGCACTGCCGGTAATCCCAGCTTGGGTGGTACTGAGCTGGCAGAAGCTTCTGAAATCCACATTTCTGGTCTGCCCTGGTGTACCCACCCCATCCCTGAATCCACAGAAACTCACGGAGAAGATCTGACCTCGTCAGCTGGTGACCTGCTGCTGGAACTGCCCCAGCCCTGTGGCTCCCAGGGAATATGGGGAGATCTGGTCAGGATGGGCATTAGCCTTGGGCCATTAACTCTGGCTCTGACTGCTCAGCTGGGCACCAATGTGACAGCCTGAGTGGGACATGAGGATCTGTGCAGCTGCAGAAACACCAGCAGGCCACGTGTTGAAGTAGGAACAAATCCTCAACAGCCCTTGGAGGAAACATCACAGGCTGCTGCATTTCAGCCATGGAAGGGATTAAGGTGACCTTCAACATGCAGAAAGAAAGAAAACTTAGGAAGAATTCTCCTTGAATTGAGCTAGATGGTCATTTCCTCAGGGTTTTCTTTCCTGACATGGAGAGCTGGGCAGTTGTGACAATAATAATTAAAGAAAATGTGTCATAAATGAGCTGGTTAACACCGAAAGACGAGAGTAAGCACAAGGACAAGTTCCTGATGAAGTCCTGCTTGGTGCCTGTGTGGCTTCAGGGCAGGCAGACCCTTGCTAAGAAAAGGATAGAATTCACTGATAACGCTATTCTTTCTTATCTCAAGCCCTCGAGGGTGTGTATCCCATGAGTACAACACACCTACTATGGGTCAACTACTTCCACTACCAGCATCACCCTGGAACAAACTCTGCTGACACCCCCAGCCTCATCCAGGGAGAAAGTGGAGAAATGTTCCCACCAGCAGACATTGCACTGTGGGAGAGAGGAGACAGTTCCCTTCTCCAGAGGAGTCATTTCCCTCTCCTCCCTGCCTCAAACGAGGTGTCATCTGGCCCATGTGTTCTCCCTCTGAACTGCCTTTCACAAAAGCAGAATAAATCATTCATGCAAATCTGAAAAGCAATTCCTGCATCATTCATATTGTGGAAGTTTCTCTGTAGAACTACTAAAAGAGAGATTCGGAGCTGGTTTGGTATGGAAAAATCAGATTTTTAACCAAACAAATACTTCCATGGAAAATATTCCTGCACATGTAATTCCATGTGTGGTGTGTGTTGTTGTCTGTGTGTTTATTAGAGGGTAAAAGGGTGCTCCCTCAAGACCCTAAGATCATGGGTTTGTGTTCAACACCCTCTAGTTTTTCATCCAAACTGGAGCACTACACTGAGGAAAGAAGATTTTCACCAGGTACAATCTGCCACGAGTTGCAAAAATGAGTTTTGCTCGGTTACCTGAATTCTCCAGATCTTTATAGGCTTCTGTCCAGGTCTTGGCCATGTTTGCCAGGGTGTACTCCATGATCTGGATGTCGGTGATGGGGCAGTTGCACTGCGGGAACTCCTCGGAGCACTGGCAGCCGCACTGGCTGTCCCGGCAGATGTACTCGCCCTCCCCGTTGCACATGATGTAACTCAAGGCAGACTGGACAAACTTCTCTTGTAAATACTGAGGGAAGATGATCTGGAGACCTGGAGAGGAAACAAGAGGGTTACGGCGGGGAAAAAAGTAAATGAAAAAAGTAATTTCAGGTATTTGTTCTTCTTTTCAAAACCTGTTTCATTAACAGTTTGGGAGAGTTATGGTGAGGAATTAAAAGCTCCTGGGGTATTTCTCTTGGAGTTGTCACAAGTAAGGAAGGCACAAACTGCATCCCTCCAGTGTAAATAGCACATGAGCTGAGAGCAGAGCCCATCTCCTCTGTGGGAGATGGGTGACAAGCAACTTCCCCCTCCCCAACACCCAGTGTACCCCTTCCATCCCATTCCCAGATCCCAGCATGGTACGAAGCCCCTGAATGCAAAACCTCCCTTATTTCCCAGGTGTGGGGTTTTCTGTCCCCTGAAACCAAGTGCTGGTTCAGAAGTGATGAGCTTTATGTTCCAACCTGTTTTGAGAGAGACTAAATGGGTTTGGTACCAGAGAAACAAGGAAACAACACACTGAAAGGGAAAATAAGAAAGAACAGAAAACAGAAGAAAGGAAAATAACACGGGAAGGGATTTATAAAAGACCCTTGCAGAGTTAAGTGCCCGGCTCCCACAGCATAAATACAGGAGCTGGGTACCTGAGCCTTCGCAGCTCGCTCCCTGCTAGGAAGGCTACTTGCCAAATCCTATAAAAGTGCAAATGGATTTAGTGCCAGTGATTTCAGTGGTGCTCGGAAGATTTACACTAGCTGGGAGATCTATCCCCACATCCATGGCAAGTGTTGGTGTATCCATCCATCTGTGCAGGCATTAGTGGAAGTGCACCCTTGCTCGGGTACCAGAGGACAGAACAGTGCAAGTGTGTGCCCTGTGCACAGCGTGCATGGTTTTCCATCCTGTCCTCCTCCAGGCTCCCCATGGGTCTCCCTGAGGATTCACAGCTGCTTTCTCTACCTGTCAGCCCCTGTCAGTGTCTGTGGTGCACGAGGCAGTGGCAGTGACTCCGAGCGAGGAGCCTGGCCCACTCATAAAAGCCCCGGGACCCTGGAGGGGCAGTGAGAGGAGTTTATGGCAGAGCAGCAGCGCTGAGCTCAGTGCAGTGAGGGCAGGGGGGTCAATCACCCATCTGTTTGTGTGGCTGCGGCGCTGAGTTACCGGCTCCGTGCCCGACAGCTCGTCGGAGTGGAATGAAAATCAGACAATAATTCAGGGGATGAGAGCGTGCAGGAATGGCAAAAAGGGCTCTGACCCCTTTCAGGAGTTCAGGCCGGTCTCTGATGGGTCATGTTCACCCCAGACGAGAGAAAAACAGCGGGTGGTGACCCCGGGACACCCATTACCCTTTTAGTTTTGGATCCAGAGAGAGACACACCTCAGCCTTGATGAGGCCCCTCTGGAAGAGCAGGTCTGGGGGCTCAGGAGGCTGTGGAAGGCACGGGGAGCCCTGTTTCCTCCCCCCCTGGCCTGGGTGAGCACCATGCCTTGTGGCAGGGCTGCCCCTCTGCCTGACCCCATTGGCAGCCGAGCAGGAGCAGTGGCAGCCCCCGGGCAGGATGAGCTCGGAGCACCCCTCAGCTGGGAATGTGTTTGTGACACTTGCACAGGGAAGGATTTCAAGCCTGGCATTTGGAAGCACTGTGCCTGCATTGATCCTGCTGCCTTTTCTGCAGTGCTATTGGGGACTGGAAGGAACACACACAGAGCTGACCAGTCCAGCATCCCTGCAAATATCCCAAAACTGGCCCGAGGAGGATCAGCCTTTTGAGCTCCCTTTGGTCTTTTCTGAGATGTTTCTCAACAAGAAACTCAGATTTCTTCCCTATGTCTTCAGGAAGTCCTGAAGCTCAGTCTCTTTTAGGGATTGTAGTGATAGGACAAGGAGGAGTGGCTTTGAACTGAGAGTAGGTTTAGATTGGATATTGGGAAGAAATTCTTCCCTGTGAGAGTGGGGAGGCCCTGGCACAGGTTGCCCAGAGAAGCTGTGGCTGCCCCATCCCTGGAAGTGTCCAAGGCCAGGTTGGATGGGGCTTGGAGCAACCTGGGCTAGCGGAAGGTGTCCCTGCCCATGGCAGGGGGTGGGACTGGATGACCTTTAAGGTCCCTTCCAAGCCAATCCATTCTGTGATTCCATGATTTATCTGAAATGACCACCACAGAGGGATGGTCAAACCTTCACACTGACATTAGGGATGGTCCCACCTGCCAGGATCCAAGACTTTCCTTCAGGAGGGAATGAAAGTTCAGTGCTACTGGAGAACTGATCCATGAAAGGGATCGGGGAGCCCGAGGGCAGCTGTACCCACTGAGCTTTCGAGCTCACAGGAGGGCAGAGCTGGACACCTCGATGTGCACTGACTCTTCATTCATGGTCCAAGTCCCATGAATACATTTTTCCATTCTGCTTCATGGAGGAGCAACCTGCTCTGGCTCTTTGAATATGATCAAATTACCTCAGGCTCTTCAGTTCTCCATGGTTTCTTTTTGAATTTTAACTTGGATAAATCACAACAAACTGTTTGGTCCCAGCTACAAATGATCCCGGCTTTGGAGATTTTTTAAATTTTCTTTTTCCAGGAGGGAACAAAGGTGAAAAAAGCAACTGAAGTTTCAGGGAAAGCAATTCCCATTGCAAGGGACGTCCACTGTCCATCCCAGCACATGCAGAAACATGAAAACCCTGTAATCTCCAAAACATAACATTTTAACACTGCAGTGCTTCACATGGATGCTCGCTTTTTGCCCATAAAACTCGTGGTTTCTGAAAAAAAAACAAAAACATTTCTTCTTGTAAGAAGTAATATCATGTTCAAGGGATAATCAGACCTCTGTACGCTTAGCACCAATTCAGCAAAGCACTTCTATAAATACTTAACTTCATGAGGAAAGGAGTTTTTGCTGGAAGCCATCAGTTCCCTGTAGCATTTGACAAGAAGCACACACCGAGAGCTGTGCTGGCACCAGTGACACCCAACTCCAGCTGCACACCAGTGTGCACACTCCGAACACCAACCCCTGGCTTTCCAACTGCAAACATCCTGCAGGGATTACATGTGACCCGCGTCTTCCAGCCGGGAATTTCCTTGTGGAAGAAATCTTTGTTGCTGACATACAGCTGGGCCTGTTTTCACATAGCTACTTTTATATAAATGCACGTAAATATTCACAGATTCCTCATCATGCCCAGGCAAGGGCACATTCATATCAATATTTTTGGTTTGGTTTTGAGCATCCTTGTGACCAGATCCCTGTGCCAGCAGGATCTCACTGAGTCCTGACACCCTCCCATTCATGTGTAGCTCTATCCCATCCCAGTGATTAAATATTGCTGAAATTAAGTGGATTATGGTTGTCAGGAGAGCAAAAGTGGCAGCAATCTCTTGAGAACGCTGCTCTGGGTGCTTCAGTTCCTACCTGTAAAGCAGGAAATCTGTAATCCCAAGGATTGTAACAGCCCCACAGAGCTGGGAGAGACAGCCACAACCCTATAAAATACCCCAAATGCTCTTCTGTTCTCATAGAAATTTATGAAATTTATTTGGATATTGCAAACATTAAACAAAATAAATATATATTCTATCTTTCACTGTTGCCTACTGATGAAGCAACCTCATGTCAGCAGCCAAGAAGGGGCACGAGCTGGCCTTAAAAACTGAGATGTTGGACCATTTCCACGGGGAGGATCCCTCAATCCAAGCCAGGGGTACAAGGAATGGGCTCATCCCCAACAGCAGCCTCAGGAGCTGATAAGGGATGCAGAAGGTAAGTTTGCTGCTGACTCGAATATCTTAGTTTTGAAGGTAACTTATTGATCAGAGAAGAAATTCTGCCACTTTGTAAAGCATGAAGTTCCCCTTTAAAAATTAAGAGCAGCACAGATTTGGTGTAGGTTTATCTTAGATAACTACAGGCAGAAAATGAAGTGTCTGACAAGGGAACATGTCCTTAATTCACCTAGAAAAACTATTAGAGGGAGATGTTTGGCTTTAGACTGTATATAAAAGGCTTCCTGCATTAAAAGAGGTAAATTTCCCCAGCTCTAAATTAGAGCTATTTGAAACATTTTCCACAGAAGAGTTCTGTGTTGAAAATGCAGTTTCATTGAAGCATTTTGTGAGAGCATGTTGACTCCAAAAGCACTTTTGACTTTCTAAATGTATTTTTTTCGTACTTCCTCATTTCATTGCGCTGAAAAGCTGAAACGTTTTGTGTTGTCATTACTGTTCTGCCCATTTTGGTCATTACTGTTCTGCCCATCTTGGAAAAAGCCTTAATAGTAATTGTAATGCAAATTCTAATATTATATTACCATTCATTTTATGTAGGTATAGAATATATCTCTCTGTGTAGGTATATACGTATAATATATGTGGGGTTTTAAACATATATGATATTAAATATTAAATAGGCTCGTAATAATATACTCAGTAATATATAACTATTGTATATAACATCTATGATGTATGGTATTATAATATATTAGCATATTTAATCTAACAAACTACCTAATATGCAACATTTCCTGTTTAATGATGCAATGTTTAGATTAGCACAGAAGGATTTCACCTCACTGAAGCAGTGCTATGCTCCAATATTGACATTTACTGCCAATAACAGTATTGCTGTAACAGGACGTATCTCTGGAATTTGGATTTCCTGAAACTTTTCAAAGTGTTGCTTTTTCCACTCAGATTTTCCAATTTCAGCCCAGGACACTTGTCCGGGTAACAGAAATTCCCATTTCCCACCATGCTGTTGAAGAGCTGCTGGCATCCTCCCCTGCATCCCCACAGGGATCCTGCTCCAGGGAGTGCTGGGGAAAAGGGAAACCTTCTGTGCTCTGTGACAAATATTGTATATATATATATTTATATTTACACACCCCAGTGCATGTCATAGATTCTGGGCCCATATGGATACTGGTTTATAAATCTGGTTTATAAATTAGTGATTCTCCTCTGTCCCAGGACAATGGGTGCAGCACCTGACACCCTGCACTGTCCTGCCCCGAAACCTCCAGGCTGAACAACCTTCCCAAACCCTGCGTGGGTTCATGGAATCATTTAGGTTGGGAAAGACTGCCAAGATCATCGAGACCAACCTTTGTCTGGTCACCACCTTGTCCCCCACACCAGGGCACTCAGTGCCACGTTCCAGCCACTGTCTCTCCTGAAGGGCACAGCTTGGAAACCACGACTCCCAGGGCTGGGCAGCAGCGAGTTCAGGAAGAGAAATTCTCCCTGGCATGAAGAAGCTGCTCTTTTATTGAGCCAGGCTCGAGCTGGAGTGACACGGAGGCAGGAACATGGATTTCTGTCAGCAGCTCATGCTCTGCTGCTAATCAGACCAGAGGAGCCTTGGTCACGATCCATTACCTGCTGCAGCCCTGTGACTAATTCCTAATGAGGCTTCTCAGAGCAGAGGAAGGATCCTGGGTAATTATCCCAGGAACTGCGCTCCAGATTAGGCAGAAAACTCAGGTGTAGCTTTAAAGGTCACTTTGTTCTATTAGGAAGAGCTCTTGCCTTCCTCCCTTCCCTCGCTGTCTCCCTTGGCTTGGCTCTGGCCTCTCTCTGCTCTGGGTTATGCCAGGAAGCTCCACGAAACCCACGTGTGGCTGACCCCCAGGGTCCTCTGTCTGCTCCCCTCAGAAATCACAGCCTCATCCTCTTTAAACTCCCTCTTTCTTCACCTCCTTCCCCCACCCTTGGTTTATTTCCTCTCTTGCAGGATCAGATAACCAATAGAGGTCTATTGATTTACCTACTTGTCTGCCTATAACCCGAGCTGCCTGCTGAGTTAGCTGCTTACCCACTTATCCGATGTGTCATCCTCGGGTTTTCATTACCAGCCATCATCACAGTGTAAAAAAAACCCCTTCAAACTGCTTATTGTTAATTAGGTAAGAACCAGAACTCAGTGGTTTGGATAATCACCAGAATAGTGAAAACAACCTGCCTATTATTTTTAAAGGCAAATAATAACAACAATAATATTATATCCACAACATTACTTGGTAAATGAAAGCCAGTTTCTGTGAAACCAAAGATTAAAACAGCACTTGCCAAATTATACTCAAAGCGGAAGATGTAATGTAGCCCATTCATCTGAAAAATTAAAATTTGTGCAAGTACAAGGATTCCAGAAATAAAACCATCTGGGCAAATGAGCAATTAAATCCCACATTTCCTTATTTTGTCAAAAACTTGGGAATAACCTTCGTAAAATTACATGCCCAGTGAATTTCCTCCTTCTACTCAGGTTGACTTCTTGCTAACCAGCATGTATTTATTTATTAATTCGGCCATGACCTCTATCTGTTGACTTCTGGACTAGCTCCCCAGCTGGGACTGAAGCCATGGCTTCTAGCATCCAAATAAAACCTCTGTGACTTTTCCCGAAGATTACGGTCATTAGAGAGCCCCCAAAGCTGATCTGCAAACCTCTTACACAGATCAGCGATTCGGGAGGGACAGAGAGACGTGGACAGAATTCTCCTTCAATAGTGATGGAAAAGGTCACTTTTTTTTTTATATTGGTGTGTGTATCATACACAGAAGTCCATCAAAATTTAATGGCAGGGGGCACCCAGACACTTCACAGGGGTCAGCCCTGGCTCTGCTTAGCTGAGCTTCATGTGAAGCTTCAGGAACTTCCAGCCAAGGCAGAATCACAGCACAGAGAAGAGGGGAAAAGGCTCGGGAAAAGGGCAGCCCCTCTCCCCTTTCCACTCCCCCATCTCCCCAGTTCCTGGGCCCTACCTTGCAGGTGGAGTTTGCTCTCAGTGCTTTGCAGAAGGACAGAACTCACAGAGTCCAGATTGTCGTAGCTGTTACAGCCCAGGGGGCCGGTCCGAGTTTCTGTTACCTACAGATGCAGAAAAGAGAGAGTGTTCCCTTTGACTGCAGCATCACACCTGCCCCAGGATTTTAAATCTTTTACTAAGGGCTCCCTGTCACCAGCTGATACAACCCCAAACACCTCTTCCCTAACTGGGAAAAAATGCCCCACCTTGCACAGACACCAGTAATGTTTGGTGCAGGCTCAAGGTGAAAAAGCAGAATGGATTGTGGCTGCTTCCTTTAGGGTACTGCAGGTTATCCTGGGCTCGGCAGTGGGATCCTGCAGATTGATGCTTCTCATAGTGGACCTCCACTGGAGAACATCAGAGGCCTGTAGAGGAATTGTTCCCTGGCTTCTCTTATTGGAAAGCAAGAAACAGAGATGGATTGCCAGCCCACGACGGCGCCTGGTGCTCCCACAGCAGATGTGAACACCAGCCCTGTGCTGAGGATGGATGGAGGCACAGATGACCTGCAGGGCTGCTGCTGCTGGTTTCCAGCCATGGAGGAGAGCTGCCCTTCCGGAATTCACCACGGGTGATTATCTGCTGTCACTGTTTCGATATCTCAATACAATTTCCCATCCAGAAGGGAACAGACTCAGCCATGAGACAGCACAGAACAATAACGAGAGCTGAAACCTCTCAGAAATGGCTAACAATGACGACTCCATCCACATCACCTTCCCTGGAGTGAACTCGGCAACAATAAAATCCCTGCCCAGTGCAGGATGATTGCTTTCAGAGAAGGCAGCTTTTGTCTGCAGAGCCATTTTCCCTATTTTGTATTCTCCGAGCAGCTTCCCTTCCTTCCTGCTGCAACCCCCAAGCTGTCTCTCAGTCCGTTTCATTCCAGATGCCTCAGTAATGCCACACTGAGTTTTTCACCTTTTCTTGTAGCAAATTCAGCTGAGAGATGTTTTGCAGCCTTACACCCACAGGAGACAAATACTCCGAGGTTGCTCAGGGTTGTTCATTTCACAGAAATGAACTGCCCTTCCCTTCCAACCTCCATCACTGATCTGGGTCCTCTGCTCCCTCTCTCCCTTCCAGAAGTTGCCATGACCTTCAGTGGGAGTCTCCTGTCCTACACAACCACCACACTGAATGCCCAGCTTTTTCCAGATATTAGTGGCCCTGGGGAAATCAATCCTTCAATAAGGTCCACAAGAGAAAAACTAACCCTGGGAACAAAACAACTCGTGGTCAGAGAAGACATCAGACTGACAAAATCCTGCCTCAAATCCCTACAGGATCCATGTGGGCACAGGATCTTTCTCAAGCTGTAAGTACCTTGATTGCTCCGGTAGAGATCTGGATCTCATGGAGTCTCCTCATGGTGCCATCGCGGTCTACGAAGTAGGAGGACGCGAGCTGGTGCAAAGCCTCGACGCTCTGGGTGGCGTTTCCCGACTTCCTGTCGAGGCGGCTTTTGTCCATGTACATGGTCAAGGCCTCCTCTCCTGCAGCAGAAAGAAAAGGAGATTTCAGGCTGCCAGGCAGGGCCACGTGAACAGGAACAGATGGCGTCACCCGCCGCACCTAAGGAAAGAAAAGTCCGACACTCAAAGCACTCTCGGAGGAATCCGCCCTCCCTCACCAGCACTGGGAGCCCAGGGGGAGGTACAGGAGCCTCCTCTCTACTCACACAGAAAGGCCAAGCCTGCCAGATAAGTCAGGAAGCTCCACTGAATGGAGTAGACAATATTTTGGGTGTTTTTAGCTGGCAGAGCTTTGCCACAACTTCCAGAGAGGATTCAGCCCGTTTGTCCCACTCGAGGGACGTTTTCTCTGTGGGCAGTGCCTCCAGAAGGATGCCCACCTGACAGGAAAGAGCTCAATTTTATACAAGTGTCTGTCTGAGCTGATTTCTAGAGGGAATAAATGATGATTGTGGGTACAGTGGACAAACGAATGTTAGCTGGGCCTCTTCAGCTCCCAGCGACCTTGCAAAAGGGGAAGGGAAGCGGGATGAGCAGAGGGGAGCAATCAGAGCAAAGAAGAAAGTTAATTTAAACTAACAACTCTTCCTGCCTTCTTTCCTCTCCCAGAGTCTCATTCAGGGAATTTAAGTGGAGAGAGAAAAATATTGTACAACATAAGGGAGAGAAGCAGGTGATTTTGAACTGGCAACCACAGAGAATCTGGGAGTAAAGCAGTTAAGAGCTGATAAACATCAGCAGAAACCTGAATGCAACAAAAGGTATCTGAAAGGGACATGAAGCTGAGAAGGAATATTTACCTGAAAGTTCAATTTGTGCTGGATGAGCCACATTGAAATCCAGTTCATTCTTAACATGAGGCTGGCACTATCAGAGGATTAAAAAGGTGGAATGCCATCCTGCATCCTTCACACATGAAACTCGGATTTTAATAAATGAAGAGAAGACACAACTATGGTAGGAATGTGCCATTTCTACATAACTCTCTTAATGAGAAGAATGGTGCTTGTTCTGATTTGATAGATGAGCCACTGATGAACACACTGCCTCTGGCAGTGATAGCATGGTCCAAAAAAAAATGTACCACCACCTTCAAGGCCAAAAAATAGTTTGCTCTTCATCATTTTCTGTGTAATTTTTTTAAAGAGAACAAGGACTTACTTTTCTTTAAAATTGTTATTAGTTGAAATTGTTTGGTTCGTCCAAATTATTTCTTTTATTGCATACATGAAAAAAATTACCCAAACTCCCAGTAAGCCCTCCCCCCTCGCTTTCCCTGGAAATTTTCCAGCTTTTATCTGGAAGCCAAATGCCTGAAAACAAACCAAAAATATTCTGGCCGAAAATCAAAATATTTTTATTAGATTTCAGTTTTTCAAGCAATAGTTATGTTGAAGATTCAGCCTTTGGCTGCAAGATGAGAAATTGACATTTTTTTTTGTGGAAAGAAGGTACTTTTCATCAAAAGAATTGATCAGTTGAAATCTTTTAATTGGTTTCACAGGAGCTAAGTGGAGAAGTTTGACATGTAAAACTTTAACATTTCGTTAAAAATAACAGACTAGCCTTTGACCACGATCAAAGTTGTGGTAGCAACAATATCATCGTTGTTACTTCTCACGAGAACACTTTCCCAGGAGAATGACCAGTTTTGATTCCCTTTACCACCATTAACATTATTGTGTGTTGAGACCTTGGCGGGGATCAAGGCTCTGCCACACCAGGCTCTGTCCACACAAACAGTGTCCATGTTCCAGAGGATTTAACCCCCTGGATCTGCTGAGGCACAACAGGTGAATACAGCAAATAGTAAGGCACAGGTAATAAAATGCGTGATGAGTGTGAGGAACAGTGATTGCTGCACGCCCAACCACTGTCCGTCCATTTTCGGGTTCCATCTCTTTGGGAGTTTTTCAGGGGGATTTGAAGGAACTTTGCCAGTTTTCATGAGTCAACTCCTTGGCCACTGAAGAGGCTGGGTCGGTGTGAGAGTGTGTTTAGAGCCAGAAGTTGTGTATCTCTCCTAACAGAAGCATTTAACTGCAAGGAGATGCAGCAGAGAGAAATGAGAAATGAGGCTCTGCCACTGTTTTGTGGGGCTGTGACAGGAGAAGGAAGACCTGGGATGATTCTCCCCTGAGCTGGGTTCCCAGCCATCAACTCTCCATCAATTCCATCACAATTAAGTGGGAAAAACCAGCTTTTTCTGGAAAAATATCACACCTTATATGAATAACCAAGGTACAAGAATCAGGAGCTTTTCACTCCTGACTAATTCATTTTGGCCAGAGGGCAGGCAGGGAACCTGGGCTGAATCACTCCAGGCAGCAGCACTGGTGTCAGACTACCAGGAGATCTGGCTTTAATCCCTACACAACACGAACCAGGCACTGAGAAACACAACAGAGAACAGAAATCTGTGCTCTAGGGCAGTGGGGATCAGTGATTTCCCCACAAAAGCTGTCATTTTTTCCTCCCTGAGGAAGAAAACAGAGAAGTAAAGCCCGTGAGCTATTCCTGAAGGACCAGAACTGTCCCTAGGATTGGATTAAGGGGTGCTGATCAGGAACACTGCTCCTGGAAACCTGTTTGGTGTAGCTCTGAGCAGGGCTGGGAAAGCACAGCATCCCCATGGAGGGGCACATAGGAAAGCAACTCTTGGATCAAGAGAGGTTAACAGACTTTTGCAGCATTATTAAGTCTTAATTTCTCCTTTATTATGTGAATGCTCTGTTCAAAGTTGTTTTTTCCTTTAGGGCTTTTCCTGAAAATTGGCTCTCAGCTCCGTGTGCTCCATCCCAGGGCGCGGATGCCCTCAAAATGACCCTTCCCCGGTATCCTTGTCAGAACTGGACTGGAGCAGGGCTGGGTTTTTCCTGGGCTCTGGGGGCATTGCTCTGCAGGTTGAAAGGCACCAGAGCTGCTCCTCACCTGCGGCCAGGTGTGAAAGCCCCTGCTGTGCTCAGGGGCTGATCCACCTCCCACCCTCCCAGGGGCCGTGCAGCAGCTGGCGCTCCAAAGCCAAACAATTCCCTGTGTGTTTGTCGCTCGTCTGCAACCTCCTCAGACCCCAGGCTGAGCTGCAAACATCTCTAACCCGGGGCAGAACTGCTTGGAGCTCTGCTGAGGGGACCCCAGGTCCTGGGAGAGCCACTGTGCCAGGACATGGCTGCTGTTATATCCCTTTTGTATCCCAGTGGGGTTGTTTAGCCCACAGACTGTGATTAGAGCATGTCCTCCGTGCATAATGCATGCCCAGCTCCATCTACACTTTCCCTGGGACTGCCATTGCCACGATAAATCCTTTTTTTCCCCCTACCATTGCTCACCATGCTCCAGGCTGGTGAAGCATTTAGCTCTCCCCTCCAACACCAGTTCTCATTACAAGTCTCTGCATATTTAAAGTTGTTGTGTTGTAAAATCAGCAGAAGAAACAAGCCCCTGTGAATAATTTACAACCTCGCCCGGGCAAAATTAAAAATATATTTTACCATCAAAGGTCTTTCTTATTTCGAATTTCCACGGATGTGAGCGGCAAGAAAAAGAGGAATGTCAATGGAAAGGAAAGTAAACCCGCAAAAAAAAGAAATCTCTCTTTACTTGGCTGTCTTGGGCTCTGTAAAACATGGTCCTGGAAAGTGAGTTCCTCAATAAAAAGCAGTTTATCTCTGCCCAGACTACATTAAGGCCTGATGCAGGCAGTCACTTGGGCTCGTCAGTGCTTGGAAACCTCACATTTCTCACTGATGGAAAGGATGTTTGGGTGCCTGGATTGGAAGAGCAGCCTGAGGATCTTTGAAGGACATTGCCATGCCAGAGGCCATTTGACTTGAGGGGAACTGTGCCAATTTACCTACCACCTCATTTGTGCATGAATCATATGCACGCATCTCATCTCATCCCAGTGTCTGCAGAACGCTCTGGGAACAGACAGATGGCCAGAAATTCCTCAAAGTTCACTACAAACTTGGCCACGTGGCCAGGCTGGAGGTGAGGTGCATCAGAAGGAGCAACAACAACAAATTCTGTACTAAAATTGAGCCTTTACCACTGCAGAATCCTTCTCACAGATAGCAGTTCTTGGAAGAAAAGCATTTAAAATGAGGGAAAGGCACAGCTCAACGGGGGAAAAAAATAGTGAAATTAATACAGCAGTGGGGGAAAAAAAATCAGAAGCAAATATTAATAAGAGCTGCTGATTTTCACCTCTTTAGTGCTCAATAGTCACTACTAAAAATGTTCCTGCAGCACCACCAGCAGTGCCCGCTGAGGAGTTCATGGCCCTCCAGGGCTCTGTCTGATGTCACCACTGACACTTTCTGTGCACACACAGACCTCTCTGCAGCCCCTGCATATCCATTCTGAATTTTCCTGCACTCCTGCTTTTCCAAAAGTCTGCTCCACGTTAATGCATTCAGCACAGGCCTTCTGGCCATCTCTGCCCCTCTGCTCACGCTCCCTGCCTGACTCCTTGAACTCTCTTTTCCTGGAGCTCTTTAAAATTCCTCCAGTTCCAGCAAGAAAGGATGTTTTTCCCCTTGCATTTGTTTTCATTCTGTGACAAAGAGGGATGAACGGGTTCTGTTGGGAGCTGAGGGCAGCGGGGCTGGCAGGACAGTCCCTGGCTGGGGGACGTGTCTCTCCTGACACACACCACACACAGCACAGGGGTGAACTCCCACCTCGGGCTCTCAATTTATCTCCAAAGGCTCTTTGTGCTCTGGGGACACGGATGGGCTTTGAGAGGGGGAGCTGCAGCCTGACCTGTGGCCCCAGGACCCCCACACTGCACAGCCACAGTTTCAGAGTGGGTGAGATTGGAAGGGACCACAGTGGGGTCTTTGGTCCAGCCTCCCTGCCCAAGCAGGGCCATCCCAGAGCACATGGCACAGGATTGCATCCAGATGGTTCTGGAATATCTCCTGTGAGGAGTCTCCACATCCTCTCTGGGCAATCTGTTCCAATGCTCCCAGGAAGGAAGTTCTTCCTCATGTTCAGGTGGAACTTCCTGGGCATCACTTTCTGCCTGTTCCTCTTGTCCTTGTGGCTGGCACCACCAGGCTGGGCCTGGTCCACACTCTTGGCACCCCCCTTTAGATAATTATACTCATTAATGAAGTCTCCTCTCAGTCATCTCGAGGCTGAACAGCCCCAGCTCCCTCAGCCTGTCCTTATAAGAGATGCTCCAGCCCCCTCACCATCACCACAGCCTCTGCTGGATTCAATCCAGGAACTCCACGCCAAACCGGACACATTTCCAGCACTGCCCAGCGCCTCCACCACCCCCCCCCCCACCACCCTCCTCATCAGCAAACAGCCCGGGGTGCCACCTACCTCCCAGGGTGGCAGAGATGAGGATGTGGGTGCCGTACTTTTTGATGATGGTGTCGATGAACTGCTGCGTGGTGGGTCTCCTGCCCAGGAGGCGGACGCTCCTCTGGAACTCGGGCATCAGGGGCAGCGGGTTGTGGAGCAGGTCCCTGCGCTCGATGGCTGTGTTCCTCACCTTCCAACGGGCAAACTCCCTGTGCCACAACACAGCAACACAACACGGGTGAGCATCGCGGTCTGCGGGGGCAGGGAGAGTCACCGGGGGCGGCTTTGGGGTCTTACACTTCTCCCTAAAGCAGCAAATTCTGGTCTCTGTCACCAGAAGAGCACAGATCTACCCCAATCTGATCATTGTTATATCCCTGCTGCCCACAGGCCTTCCTAGCTTCCCAGCAAAGCACAGCTGAAGGAAACACATTTTCTTCAAACATCTTCATTTTTCAGCATCAGGAGTACGGCAAAAGATCATTTTGGAAAACAATTTCTGAGATCAACCTTGTAAAAGGGTGGATTCAAATATAAGCAGAGGCCAGGATGAAAGCAGAGGTTTTGTTTGTTTGTATTCAAAAAAAACAAAACAAAACAAAGTGATTCTCAAATCCATGCATTTAAACTGAGAGCAACTGGGGAAAAAATAAAGTTAATGTTTGCAAAAGCAGCTCTTTATTGCAGGTATCCGTTTTGAAACGACACGGATGGAAGTGCCTAGAGAACAGCTTGCACACCTGCAATCTAAACATCAGGCCTCTGAAACATCACCAGATGAGCACCTGAAAAATGAGAAACCTATTAAAGCCCTTCGAAAAATATTGAGCAAGGCCTTCCTAAAAGGAGAGGATATTATTTACACCCATTCTCCTACAATGCACCTGCTCTTTCTTAAGCTATCTCCCAGATCATCAGCTCACAGGCTTCTCCATCACTTTTCATTCACTTATTCCTGTAACTTGGGTTTAAGACAAAAATTTAGATTACAGGCGGTGTGGTTTAACCCCAGGCAGCAACTCAGCCCTACCCAGCCACTCAGTCCTCCCAGGGGGGAGGGAGTCAGAGGGTGAAAGTGAGAGAAGTCATGAGTTGAGGTAAACAATTTAACAGATAAAGCAAAAGCTGCACGGGCAAGCAAAGCAAAACAAGGAATTCAATCCCCACTTCTGGTGTTAAGCCATACCCAGGACTCCTCCACAGTGACTGGGGAAGACAAACCCCATCACTCTGCACATCCCCCCTTCCTCCTTCTTCCTCAGCTCTATAGGCTGGGCATGATGTCCTATGGTGTGGGATATCCCTGGGGTCAGTTGGGGTCAGCTGTCCTGGCTGTGTCCCCCTGCAGCTCCTTGTGCATCCCAAGCTCCTCACTGCTGGGGCGGGCTGAGAGGCAGAAGAGCCCTTACCTGTGTAAGCACTGCTCAGCAACACCTAAACCATCCCTGTGTTATCCACACTGCTTCCAACACAAATCCAAAACACAGTCCCATACCAGCCACTATGGAAAAAATTTAACTTTATCCCAGTGTTACAGAAAAAATTTCATAGCTGTGTTCTCTGGAACAGTCTGGTTTGGCATTAGTGTGGCTCAGCACCAGCAGCTACATCAGAGGAAACCTTCACCTGCAAGAGCTGACCGAGAGCAAACTTGTTTGAGAAAATGAATGCTGCTCACAAGGAACCAGCTGAGTTCAGCAGATATGAGCAGAATGGAGATGAGGAGCAAGGAGACAATTCCAAGAGAATGGAGTAACTTCAGGAGGCAGCCCAGGGAAAAACAATAAGAAGTTGAGGTGCCACTGACCAGAATTAAGTGACTGGACTTGGGGTTGGACTTGAGGGTTGGATGGTTGGGGTAGGGGTCCCTCTCTGGAGGCTCCCAGCTCAAGCTGTAACCCAGGAACTAATAGAAGACTAATTGAAAACCTTCAGGCAGACTTGGCATTCCCAGCAGGATCCTGGGGTCAAACCCTGGTGCTGTGGCTGCTGTGGGATAATCCATAACACCCAGTCAAACCAGGAATGACAACACCCGGCCCTGAGGCAGCACTTCCCTCAGTGTGTGTCACCCAGCACGACAACTCCCTTGGCTGGCAGGGAACCTGACACACAGGTAGATTTTGGAGACTCAGTTGCAAAGCCAGGATCACAAACCAGATCTTTTCTACACTCAGTCCGCTCTGTGTGTGTTAGGTTTTTGACTTAATGTAATTATGCAGGAATTTATTTTGATTGCGCCCCTTCACCACACTCCACGCTGCCTAACAGCAGTTGCATTCATCAAAGCAGCAAAGTGCCAGCTATTTACCTCAAAATATCTCCTTACACCTGAGCTAATGCCCCCTCTGCAACTCCTTGCTTTCACAAGCCAAGTGAAAATGCCAAAACAAAACACGCCTCTTACTGCACTACAAGAGTCATTAGTGTCAATCCACAGAAACATCCTTCTTTCCTAGAAAAACCTCAGTCAAAAGACCAAAAAAGAAACCCCACACAACAGGTCCTTAACAAGAGGAGTGACTGAAACAGATCATTGGCTCCAAAAGTGTTTGTGGATAACAAATACATCACCAATGTATTCCCTGTATGGAGTAGAGAGTTTTCTCTGCTGTCCCAGAATTCTGTAGAAGCTCGGTACTTGGCGGTCCCACAGTTGATTTTAATGACAGATAAAACCTTAAAAGTAAAGACAAATAGTTTCTTTCTGACACTACAGAGAGATTGTTCTAATCATTCCAGATTAGAGTTGCAATCCTAGACCTTGCTACAGACAAATCCCCTTGGAGGAAGGAATGGTCCCTTCAGCAGTTGCACTGCATGGGAAGAGGCAGAGCTGGATACTAAAAGACAAGCAAGGTTTTATAATAAATAGAGATGCCCATGTTCCCATCAGAAAGATCCTAACTAGCAGGCATAGGGAAAATGCCATCTGTGCTTCCTCTCCAAAGAGAGGATTATTGCTTCCTGTAAAACTCAAGCACACATTTGCTCTCAAATTCCTGCTTCCTGCAGTATCAATAAAGCCAGGAGGGACCAGAGCACTCCAGAGCCAGCACATTTTCCGAAAGGGCTGAGGTAATGCTTCCTCTTCCCCAATAAAGTACAGAGAGTTTGGGTTTGTTGCTTTGGAACAGCTAATTCAGCAGCAAAGGCCATGAAGTTGAAATGTGCAACTGGTCAGGTATTGATCCCTTCCCTCAGGGAATCTGTGACTGCCTCATCCCTGGAAGTGTCCAAGGCCACATTGGACAGGGCTTGGAGCAATCTGGGATAGTGGAAGGTGTCCCTGCCCATGGCAGGGGGTGGGACTGGATGAGCTTTAAGGTCCCTTCCAATCCAAACCATTCCAGGATTCTATGATTTATCGACACCCAAACCCTGGGAGTGTCTCCATTGGGTGTGTGGAGATGGACAGGGCAAACTGGGACCATGGTCTGGAAAGCAATGGGCAACGAGGGTGGGAGAAGGCAGGAAAGGACAATGAAAATCTGGTAAATAACACGTTTGAAGGGAAGGTGGGTTCCCTTTTTACATCAGGTCCAACACCAGCTCATGCCACCACTGGCAGGAGGCAGAAGCAGGAGTTTCAAGGAAAGCCCTGTCACATCTCCAGCCTTTCCTGCTGCCAAAGGACAATCCCAGTCCCCACTCATGCAGTAATGAGCCCTGAGCAGAATCCACCTCTAAAGCACCACAGCGAAGGAGAATTTCCCCACACAGTTCCTACTGATGCCATCCCCCCCCAGGGCTTCCTGCTCCCCGGGCACATCAGGGAGGTGAAGCCCAGTTCTCCTGTACTCTCCATGTGCTTGGATGTGTGGCTTTCCCAGCTGATGAGAAAAGCTGAGCAAATATGTTATGATGAATAATTTATGCAACTAACTTAGATGTTTATCTTCTGCTCATAGAATATCCATGAACCAGTTGCAATTTCCTCTGAGTTATGCATTATTTGAATTTACTTAGTGACATTTTTCAAGCTTTTTATAGGTTTTGCATAGAATTTGGCTGTTTTATTTCTTTGTGTGCTGTTGATTCATTGGGATTGGAATCGAAGAAGGGTTAAGTTTGGAAAGGACCACCAGTGGGGTCATCTGGTCCAACCTAAATTGTCAAGCAAAGGATACAGCCTTTTTAAGCTTCCTGTTTAATGTCCAAAAAATACATTTTAAATTTGGCTCCCTCAGTTCCAATATTTTACATGGAAAACAACCCTCTAATACCAGCAATCTTCCATGCAACCTGTAGAACTCTGTGCTGCAGGATGCACCTGAAGCCAAGATTATGGCACAGTTTTGGAAAATAGACTTAACATGAATAGATATGGCTAGTGAAATCATTTAGAGTTATTGAGGTCATAAAAAAAAAGTGATATTTGCAGGGAACAGCATAGATCCACCCTTAGGGATTGTTCCAGCCTGAAACTCCTGAAGTCTGGGAAGAAACACCTCCAAGAACAGGTTTTCTATTAGCTTTCAATTCCAGATTTAATTGCATTTTCTGCAGAAGCAGAAAACTGGCCAAATCTAAATTCATGGCACTGGGCTGGGTAAACAACACCCTTGTGTGTTTGTCACCACTGAATCCTGCAATCTGTGGATCTTGGGAGGATTCACCGAGGCCTGGGATTCATGGATGTTGTGTGCACAAGGGCACTGAAATCTTTGCTCACAAAACCACCCTGGGCTCCTTTCCCTCTTTGCTTCTCAGAACCACCAGTGGCACCACAGGTGAGGCCTCTACAGCTCTTAAGGCATTTCAAAAAGAGAAATATTGCCCAGTTCCTCACTCATTTTCCAGGTGAAGAAGTTGCAAAGTCTCCACAGGGATTACGGTGGCACCCCATGGTACGGCTGAGATTAGTACAGAGGCTCCTGACCCTCAGGGGAAATCCCAAACGAGGGCTTGAGCTTCCACCAGCAGGGAAGCTTGGAATGGCTTTGGAAAGATGATGAACATCAGCAAGGAGGAGGAAGAGTTGGTATCCCTGATGCAGAGGTGGGATAAGGAAAAACTGTGACTTAAGGTCTGGGAAGTGGGGGAGCGGCAGGGGGAGAGCCCTGTCCCAGCAGGGCTGACAGCCCCAAGGGAATGTGGGGTGTGCCAGGAAATGCCTGCCAGGGCAGCTGCCCTCTAATCCCTGGAGAAAGCACCAAGGAGCTCCTCCTCAAGGCAGGAAGGAGTAGGAGGTGCTAAAGTGGGAAGGGAGGTGAGAAGGAAGAGGATGAAGTACAGCCTCGGGGAGGCACATACACGCATTCCAGGCTTTCCTCCCTGGAGGAGGAAGGGGACACATTTTATTTGAATGCAGCTGTGGCTGAGAAAATCCTGCCCCTTCAGAGCCTGCATTAATGAGCTTCCATCAAGGCCAGCGTGTCAGAGGCAGAAGGAGCCACTAGGAATGTCTCAGTGCTCATTAGCACTATGACCCCTCCAGGGAAACAGAAAAACAGGGAAAAAAACTATTGAAGAGGGAGGAAAAGTCAAAAGCCTGGAGTAGGTACAGCATCCAGACCCTACTCTGCACCATCAGAAAGGAGAGCAGGATCCAAGGGCAGGAGCATCTGTGCCCAGGGAGAGAAGTCTGAGGGAGAGAGGCCATCGGAGCAAATTAAATTCCCCATCTTCAAATGGCCAAGGCAACCAAAGAGCGTAAGTGAGGAAACAAGTTCAGCACAGACCTCGGGGGCTGGTGCTCGAAACAAAAAGGAAATTAAATGTATTAAATAATGATGGAGACAGAGCCAGTTTGAAAAAGGAAAAAGAAAAAAAAAAAAAGCAGAGGAGGAAGCCACTGAACAAAGCCTAACTGGAACACCCAGCCCCTCCTGGTGCTGGAAGTTTTTCCCTCAGGGCAGCCAGTGCATCCCACCCTGGGCACACCCAGCAGCCCCACCAGTCCCTGGGAACTGGGCAAGGACGAGGCTCCAGCTCCCTTCTGCTCAATGACTCTTGAATTTCTTTATAAAATTTATCTTGAAAGTCACCAGCTGCTCCCAAAGGCCATGAGCCTTTCTCAGGTACCACCCTCTTCAGTAAGAGCAGGACACAAATTGCTCCATGTCCCCTCCTTGGCTTATTGCACACACAATTGCCTGTGATGTCACCAGGACTCCCTGATGCCAGAGAGCCTTCATGTTCCCTGGGATTTTGGTGTCTCTGTCCCTGTTTTCCCTCAAGCACCTCACAATCATTAAGACAGACATTTTTGGACATGTCTGTGTGTACTGCAGACAAGTGTTAGTAGCTGTCAGAATGAGAGTGAACCAAACCAGACAGATTTTAGGCCTTGTCTGGGTAAGAAACCAGTTCTGTGTTAGCCCTAAATCTTCCAGAATCCTTCCAGATGCTCCTACAACAGAGCTGTTGGTTTGGGGGTTTTGTTGTGTTCAGCCTTTCCTTTTTTCAGCCCAATTGTCGCAGGCACGGGCTGCACAAAGTCCTGGTTATCTGCAGTGCTCAGGATGATGGCTCTTCCAGGTTCCTGTGAGTCCTGGATCCTGCAAACAATGCCATGGGGTAGGGTCTGGGAATGACAAGAGCACCGTAATGCTTATCTTGTTCTGCCAGATCAGGCTTAACACGAGTCTGTGCGGGGTATCTGCCATTACGGTGGGGTCAGTGATGTTTCATTTCCAGGCTGTGCCCTCAAAATGCCAGACAGCTCCAGGCTGAGCAGTGCAATATTCCTTCAGCAGCCTCCTCTGCAGCTTGGCCTCTTCCCTATCTAGGCCAGCATGCAGAAGTCACTCTTCAAAGCCGAGCTTTTCAAAGGACCTACAAGAATTAGTTTCCTGTGAGGGTTTGGCACTCGTCCCCCCTAATCTATTTTAAAAACCTCCAGTCTGTAGATTCAAACTAGTTCCAAATTAGACAGAGGCTGAAACTCTGCCATAAAAGAGAGGAAAAAAAAAAATCTAAAAATTTAATTCCAGAGAAGTATATATATATAAAAAAAAATCACTTAAGCTGAAAGTCCAACAGCATTTTGCATAACAAGCAGGCAAGCAGACAGGCTCTCTTATGACAGCTGGCAGGTGAACGAGATAAATAAATTGACTATTGATCTATTGATAAATGCTGTGCTGTCTGCAGCAGGTTTATTCCTATAAGGACATTTACCTGGACAAGGCTGAACCAAGGAGAGGACAATCAGTGTTTGAATTTTGAATCATTCAGCAGAGTCCTATGGCAGAAATTAAACTACTGACTCCTTCACCTGGCTCCAAAGGACAATGGAAGAATCTCCTGTTGCTTTTCCCCTTGGTCTGTCCTTTGGCCCTGTGCTTGGTGTTGGCTGAGGGGTCTGAAACCTCAACTACTGCCCCTTTTCTGGGCAAGCAGTTCAGCCCATTCCAGAGTTTTGTTTTCATCTCTGTAATAATTTTCTTACAGATATTAAATGGTTCCAGAGTTGAAAACCCTGAGGAGTGTTTTTCACAGAAAGAGAGGGAGGTAAATAATAGGTCCAGAATGACACGAGGCTTGCAAGAATCAAAAAGAAAGAGAATTACTTCAAAGTTAGATGGGTTTCATGCAACCTTGAAAGCTCCTTGGTAAATAGGCTGTTTCAGCACTCAATTAAAATCCAATCAGACAAACATGGCTCCAAATCTTCTGTTCTCTCTTAGGACAGGACTGCATTTGGGTCTCTTAGGAAGCAACATGTAATTGTTGGGTGCCAAAAAGATAATTTTTTAAAAAAATAAATCTGGAATAAATTTATTATTAGACACTCAAAGCAGAGAGATTCAGCATAGGTAAGAAGAAGTTAAACGATAGGTCATTAAATTTGATCATTTTTAAGTTTGCTTATTATTAAATGTGATCATGGCCAGGACGTGGCTGTGGTTCCTAACCCAGACTTCAGATCCAAACAGAGCAACCACTGCAATCAATCACAAGAAAACATGGCAGGGTAGGTGCTACCCCTTCCCCTGCTTGGGGCCACCTCCAGCTCACAGGTTTCTGCATCCTCAATAACTCATGGAAACTTCTGAACTTCTTCAGCACAGCTGCCTCTATGGATCTGTTCCCACATCCCACCTGAGCCAGCCGCTGCAATCCCATCTCACCCACCAGTTCCAGTGCCAACACAGCTTGTGGGACATTTCTTCCACCAAACTCTCCCTGTAACATTCTTTGTGTGAATTTCATTGGAAAAATCCCACCCGTCGGGCACTGGAGGGGGACCCTCCCCACCACCAGCCTCCCTCAGCCTTGGCCACGCCGGAGAGCTGCTGGTGAGCAGTTCCCGTCGCTGTTAACACCACTGCTGCCGTCTCCAGCTCTGGGCTGATGGCACTTCCAAGCCACTCCAGTTTATGCTGGGGTTGATGGGAGCTGCTGGAAGCGGGGGTGACATCTCTCCGAGAGCTCCCAGCGCTGTCGGCGCCGCCGCAGCTTAGCGAGCATTAGCAACAATGGGAAACGTTCTCTTCTGTTGCCGTTTTCTCCCTGAGAGCTCACTCAGACCAGACATGGCTTATTAAGCTACCGAGGGAGCTGTTCTAACAGGCTGCAGGGTCCTGTGCTCCGAGCACTGCACTGGACAGCACGGAGACACCCACTCCTTCGCTGTGAATTAGGATAAAAATCACGGGAGAGCAGCTCTCCCGCTAAAATACCTGAGGTAGCCTAGAGAAACTCACCCGTGAATCAGGCATTCTGGGTTCTCTGGTTATGAATACAACGACACAGATACTATTTTTCCTAGCAGGGTCTCCTGGATTTCTGTCTCTGCGAGTTTGACCCAGAATTCACAATCAAGCTGATCCTGGAATGTCAAGGAGCTGTCGAGAAGAAGCTTTCAAAGAACAGCACTTTTGAAGCAACAGATGGAAACATCTGAGTCATTCAAGGAATTTTAGGTATTCTTGAGGAAAGCTGGGGTAGTCAGTATGGTTTTAGGTTCACTTCTCCACATTTCTTTCAATTCTCTGCTTGGACACTCCTTTCCTCAGAGCACAATCCTAATCCAATGGGATGAGGGAAGACATCAGCCAGCAAAAGGTTGGAAAGGAAGCCAAGGCACAGGATGGTGAGACAAGTAAGGCTGTATAGGAACATGGGGCATAGACAGAAAAAGATCCCAAATCATTCAGTTTTGTGCTGTAGCAACTGCTATGGGGCGAAAACCAAGAAAAAAGCAACCAACAAAAAAGAAAACAAAAAAAAACCCCAAAAAAACAAACAAAAAAAGCCAAACAAAACTAACAAACCAAACCAACAAAACGAACACAACACAACACACACAAAAATAATAAAAAAAAACCCACAAAACCAGACCTCTTCACACTGATGTGTCTGTTTGGACTGTAGTAGATCGGAGGATTACACCCTTGATGAAGTCCCCCCTCCTATGGCTCAGTAGTACATGAGAATATTTAAACCTGCTGCTTTTGTAATCAAGTTTGCAATGGAGGACAGGCAGAGAGAGTTTAATTTATAGAGGAAACAAACCACTCGGGGGGGAAACTGGCCCATTGTAAGCCCTGGTGAGCCCTTGTTACCCCATGGACCCCCTCTGCCCACCCTGCCCCAAAATCCCCCATGTGGATTCACAGCCTCCCCGTGTTCATAGGAGCACAATGGCACCATCAAAGGCTGTAACGAGAACACAGTTTGGAACAAATCATTTCATTCAACTGCACTTGCTCCATTTCCTGAAGATAAAGGTGTGTGTGTGGACCACAGGCTTCTTTCCCTAATTTTAGCTGTAGCAAGCTGATAACCTCAGCCTGTGACACCACAGCCCCAAACTTTGCTCTTTACTTATCACGATTCACGGTTTGCTCAGATGAAAAACCTGACAAATGTCGCCTTGAACCTCGATTCCTCCCACTGCAGGCCAGGGTGCCCGGCTGCTGCAGTGCCGGCGGCTCGAGCACAGCGTTTGTCAATACTGGGGAAGCAATATCGGAAATGTAGCCTCGATTGCTCTTTTTCTCAAAAAAAAAAAAGCACAAAATTTTCCCCAGCGCAGCATGCAACTGTGTTTGAAAACTTGAACTGTTGTTAGAAAATGGAGCCATCACCCCCTCTCCGGTCAGTTGTGCTCCTCGCTTGGCAAAGGCTCAAATTCTCTGATTTAGGAGGAAATTAAAAAAAAAAAAAAGTGATGTTTAAATCCAAAGCTGCTCCTGCCTCCTGTCCCCAGCTGAGTCCTCCAGGCAGTCTTGGCAGAGCCACCACAGGGCAGAGCAGGCAGCGATGGGGAACTGTCCCATCGCCCACCCCTCGCCCCTGAGTCATCCTCAGCTGATGGAGACACCACCGAGCACGAAAGGCACGAGCTGGGGGGTGCCTGGGATGCCCAAAGGCAACCAGTGGGAAAAGCCACATGTTCCCACCAGGATCCTTCACTCCAGGGTAGCTGAGGGGGGTTTGGCCAGGTTGAGTGAAGGGAAGAGGGTCCAGACCCTTCCCTGCCATCCCACAGATGGAAGAGTGTGCTCCAGGCTGCGTGGAGAGAATGTGCAGGGAAAACAACTCGCAGGGGGGCAACAGGACAGACTGACTAAGCACTGCTTGCTCCCAAAGGCACACCCAGAGCCAACAGGTGGCCACCAGCCTCAGAATGGCACAGGAGATGGGTTAAGGACTCGCATCCTTCATCACCCATTGCAAGGGACCTTGCAGGGAGGTTCTGTGAGTACATGGCAGAGGGAGGAGAGAGCAAGTGAATAAAAACTGCTTTAAAATAGTAAAACAAAGCCACGTTTCCCTCCCACATTGATCCTTGATACTTAATTCCTATAGTGTTGGGACATTACTTCCTCCAGGTTGGTTTAGGAGAAAACAATGGCTCCTCCTCATGGTTCCTCAGGACAGTCAATTCTTCACCCTCAGAGCTGGGGCTCAGCATCCCTTTGGTTTCCAAACTGTGCTGCTCCTCTCAGGCCACTGGCCAAGGGCTGCTTTTCAAACAGAGGCATCCAGCAAGCAGGGATCTCCACAGTGGCTCCATGCAGGGGATGTCCCCTCTCAGGATAGGATTCAGATGGTGGCTGGGTTTGAAATTACCAGCAAATAGCATAAGATAAGAGCTTAAGGGCTAAAAAAAATTAGGCTGCAGAGTATGGCTGCAGCAAAATTCGAGTCATCCATAATCAGAGACATTTGTGCTTTGTTCAAGATTAAAAAAGGAAAAAAAAGAAGTCCCCAAAAGCCTATGACATTTTGGAATTACAGTAAAACTAAAGAAATTTTCTCTAGGAAAAAGGTGACCCATTTCCTCAGACTACATCCCTCTTTAGCAAAAAAACTGAGCACAAGCTGTGAGAAAGCCTTGAACATTCCCTGGTTGCTCCAAAATCTCATTTCTACAAAAATCAGTTTTGATGTATTTAATTTTCATTCCTAGTCATGCCATTTCAAACTCAGGCATGTTTTGATGGAGGAAATAAAAAGACTGCAATAAAATAAAAATTCACAAACTCATGAAGAAAGGCAATCTCTTTGCATGCTGCAAAGTGGCCTGCAATGAAAAGATAACCATGCTTTTTATGCAACAGTCCATAAAGAAAAAGCTTTATTTTTGTCCTGTCCTATCCAGCAAGCAGGGACTTGTGAATGCAAATGCCTTTGTTTCCTGAGATCTGTTTGTGAAGCTTTGAGGCACTTGGTTATTCAGGCACATGCTTGGCAATTTCCCCATCATGAGTCATGTTTTCTTTAGCTGTTATTTGTGACTTTGATATGTGGATCTCCAAGCACCTTTAAACAAATGTGTCACTGTAGATGGAGAAGCTAAAGCAGCAGGAGAGGAACAACTTTTCCAAGGAAGAGATCCAGCAGAAGCACAGCCATGAAGAAAATTCATACAAATCCAGAGAGAGTATTTCTCTGGAAGGACTGGAAGTATTTCTTCAAGCAAGGACTAAAGTAGATGGTGGGGTCGTGGCTGAATTTGCTGCCCTGTTTTGCCTGCTCAGAGCTCAGCTCAGCTCTGCCCCCACCTCACTCAGGGTGGTGCTGATGTGCAAACACAACCCCACACCAGCCACAGGGAACAGAAACAGAGCCAGAATCACTAAATCCCTAAGGTTGGTGAAGACCTCCAAGATCATCAAGTCCAAAAACCAAGCACCACCACCATGCTCACCATCAAACCATGTCCTTAAGTGCCATATCCACACAGTTTTTGAACACTCCCAGGGATGGTGACTCCACCACTTTCTTGGACAACCCCTTCCAATGCCTGCTGTTCCACTATTCCTAATATGCAAAACCTGCCCTGGTGCAACTTGAGGCCATTTCCTCACATCCCATCAGAAATATACCTATTAAAAACCACCACTGCACGGATTCCCACATGCCAGCCCTTTGTGGAGGACACAAAAGCCACGAGCAGGCAGTGCAGTGAGCTGGAGTGGTGCCACGGGGAGGGTGCTGGACCCGATCGATACCGAAAGTGAGAGGGATCAAATGCTCACCCCTGGCATTTATCATCTACCAGGGAACAGGACCCTGGGAAGTCAAACTGATGGGATGCAAAGCCCTTCCTTCAGGAAGGTCACACCGATTGTTGTGTTCAAATCAGCAGAGCAGAACACACCAAATGTTCTGGGGCACAAAGGCAAAGACCACCAGTGTTTCCAGTGATGCTGGTCTGCTCCACTTCAGCTTGTGCCTGCCTGAAATCCTGCAGTTTTGTTTTATTTTATTTTATTTTATTTTATTTTATTTTATTTTATTTTATTTTATATTATTTTATTTTATTTTTTTAATTCTGTTTCAATTTAATTTATTTTTTATAATTTTCTCTCTTTTTCAGAGGAAAGGTATTTGTGGTTTTTTTGTCAGGGTCCGACTGGGGTATTTTTAAGTTTAGTAGGGACTGAAACAGAGGGTAAAGGGGTTACTCTTTAATAAGGGCTTTTATGTCCCAAGTTTTCATTTTGGCTTGGCAGGTGTTTGCTTTGTGCTTTTACTGCGGGGTGAGAATCCTTTGCTGAGGCTGGGTGGGAACTTCTGGAGGGTTGGTTCTTCCCTCTCTCCTGTGCTGCTCTCTTTCATGGCAGACTCTTTGGTTTGTGGTGAGTTAAAAGTCAGGGTCTCCCTGAGGCTGAAAATTCAGTCTGGGGGGATCAGGTGCTGCGGAAAAGCTGAGGACAGACCCTGTGTGTCCCTGCCCATGGCAGGGGATTGGAACTGCGTGGTTTCTAAGGTCCTTTCCAACCCAAACCACTCTGTGATTCCATGAAAACCTCCCCTCATGGCTCTTTCAGGAGGAGATGATTGGGCAAAGTTAAATTATCAGCTCCTGTTCTAATTCAGGCTGCACACTGGGCTCAGTTAGGGATTATGTGCTATTGCACATCTGAGCCTCTGCTCCCTCAGAATGAACTGGACCCCAGAATTTAGAAGCACATGCATATGTATATATTTATCTACTGAGCAAAACAACAATTTCTGCAATGCTTTTTATTTGCCTTCTGGGTTTTGAGATTTAAAAACTTGTATTTTCTGGCTTTTCTTCACAATCCTAAAAGACAGCCTATTCTTATTTTTTAAATGGAAGTTGTGAGTTATACAATTATATGACTCAAGCCTGGAGTACTTAAAGAAGACAGGAAAAAAGCGAATGTGAATCCCCCAACTCCTACAAATATCGGAGGAATGAAAAATAAAGAACAATATCTTTGCGGTCTGGTAGAGAGCAGGTCCTGATCTGTCCTGCTGCTGACCAGAAACCTCACAATTCCCAGTGCCTGAGCAAGTGCCAGGAGGAAGGGAGACAGGAGAATGGCTGCTTCCTCGCCCTGGGCTAGGTTGTTATCCCTGGGATACAGCCCTGCACTCTCTGGACTTAGATGAACCCCCAGAGTAGCTGAGTGATGCTCCAGCCAGTGGGATGTGTTTCAGCACTTACCTCCATGTCAAGCCACCCAGTTTTCTCCTTTCTCCTGCTTTTTGGTGGAGTTATTTCCCCTCCTCATGCTGCCCAGCCTTCCTTTCTGTTCTCCTGTCCCCCAGCTCTCCAGTGTGTAGAGCAGCACAGATGTAGGGTCCTACACACCATATCCTGTGGCAGGACACGGAACCTGATATAAATTTATCCCAATGTGCCAACCTGATGGAGGGCAGGGAGGCTCCTAAAACTGTGGGAGGAATGGATTATCTGGCTCTGTGCAAGAGCAGCACCCAGAGGCCTCCACAACAAGTGCATGTTTATCTCACTCAGATCTGTCCCTGCACCAGCCCTGCTTGTCCCTGCTTCTTCCACGGCCACTTCCAAAGCCCAGCTGCTGCCCAGTCCCATCTCCGGATACAGGGAGAAGCGACTCCATACCGAGGTTCTTTGTGCAGCTCTGATATTGTTCCTGGCTTAACTTATTCCCGGCAGGAGATACAGCGGGTATTCCCACTTCCCCTGCCCATCTCTCCTTGCCCCACTTATCCCTGTCTCTGGAAGGGCAGGTGGTGCCTGTATTTAAAGCCTCAATCTTCCTGGGCACTGGACCGTGCCCAGCAGCGCACTCATCGCCGGGGCCGGCTTTCACTGACTGATTGTTTTCTGATTCTGTTTGGCATTTTATCCTGGCTGCATAGAAAACTTATTATAAAATGGTGTTTGTGTTCCATAGATTATATCTGTGGCTCGCTGCGGCGGGAGGACGGAGCACGACAGGCGGAGTCGGAGGCCAAGGTGACAGTGGGATGTGTTTCATCCCAGTCATGGTGCTTGCAGGGGACAAAATGAGAGCCCCTTGGCCAGCCATGGGCTGTCCGGGGGGTAGGATGGGTAGAATAGCAGTTAATAATCAGCTGTTGCAATTTTCCATGCCACATGCCATAAATAAATGTTCTAAACACAGAATAGGTTCATAATAAATGACTGCAACAGTCCCTGCTGCTATTAAAAATCTCTCAGCCTTTCCTCTAGATAGTCCCAGCTTAAAGCTGCTGTTCATTTGCACCTGTATGGAGTCCAACAGCCTGTGATAGAACCAGAGAAAAATATTCAGGATTTTGATTGTTCCTTGGGTTCTGGGAGCGGTCATGACCTGGGAGATGCAGTCTGCAAGGACAGCACCCACAGCGTCCCAGAGGTTTAGGACCACAGTGCTTCAAATGGCAAAATGTTGTGCCTGGAAGAGTGGGAGGTGGGAAGCTGTGACCCTGGGGGTCCTTTTAGTGCCATGTTCCTTGGGTTGTGACACCAGGTGCTGAAGCCACTCTGTTCTCCCACTGTGAGTCAAGAAAACGGTGTCCTGCGAGTTCAGCTGCGCACGGCACCCGGAGAGACACATGGAGTTGCATATGGCACAGAAATGGAGGCAAACATCCCTTCCAGCCATGGCTTCCCCATGTTCCTCCCAGCTCCATGCCCTGCTCACCTCCCAGCCATGCCCAGAGTGTATGACTGAGATACAACCAGTGGGATTCAACCTTCCTCCTCTCGGCCTTTCTCCTGGGGAGAGCAGACTCATGTTTTATCAATTACTTGACAAAAACACTCCCAAAACAGGGAAGGTGTCAACAGAGAAAGGTCAAGGAGAAAAAAGAAAGTGTTACCTATGGAGAAACAACCAGACATGGCTTCTTGGAGAGCTGGGAAAATGTTACAGCCTCGCTCTCTCCAGAGTTGTTTCTGGTCTCCAAAACACATTTCAGGAGGGTGCTCCTCTATTTCCCACATCCCTGAGCACAGGCTGATCTGCTGGGTTCTCCTGATCTGCTGGATTCTCCTGATCTGCTGGATTCTCCTGCTCACTTCGCCTAAAAGCAGGAGGTACCCCTTGCTCACGAGTTCATCACAAGATGGTGGTGGTGCCAGAGGCTCCACGTCAATGGAGTTGCCCATCTGGAACAACCCCCGTGTATCTCTCCATCTCATTGACTCTTTGTTCCATTTCTGTCTCGGCTGAAATTGGATCTTTTATCTCTCCTCCCTTGCCTGTGACTCTTATTCCCCCCCTCATACTGACTCTGCTGCTATTTATGATTTATGCTCTGTCGCTGTCCTATTTAATGCTGCAAAATGGTTGGGAAGGTGGTTTTTGTGGATGGCGTTGTAGAAAACAAAGGGATCCAATCATTTACCCATCTCAGTGGAGCTGACTGAACATATCCCAGCATCGTGGGAGATGGGAACCCCACAGCAGCACCCTGGATCCTTTCCTGCCCAATACAACCGGGTGTGAAATGGCCACAGTGCCTTGGAGATATTTTCAGGGAAGTGGTTATGGGGAATCCTGGATAAAGCAAGAAGCCTCCAGGATCTGGGGCTCCTCTTGTAGTGATCTTGGGGCATCAAGTTCCTCCTAAAGGACTGAGAGGCCTTTCCTGAAGGACTGTCTGGGATGTTACACCTGTACAGTCTTCATCCAGGCTCTGGAGAGCCCACAGGTCCTCAGGTCCCACCTTTTTGGGAAGCCCTGGGATGTGCAGGAGTCAGGGCAGCAAGACACAATGGCTCTCTCTTGTGAGGCTTCTTCCTACTCCGGGGTTTTTTATCACACGAACGCCACGCTGCAGCTGGTTCTGGGAAGTCTTCTGCCCACACACTAAATAAATTCTGGTGTGGTGCTCTGCTTCTCTATGGAAACCGTACCCTGCATTTCTCTCCATAGGATTTTTCTCATTTCAGGCTCCATAATAAATTAACGAGAAGATGTTTTCTTTACACCAGCCATAGGAGAGACACTTTTCTGTACTCGATTAATCTTTAGTGATCTATATTAAATATTTATCTGAAGAAACGAGGCCTGTATTGCAGCAACATTTTCTATTATGAGACTTTATCATATCAAAAGATATTTTCCTGGCGCTGACTCCTTCGTCTGTACCCAGCCAGCATTTCCGATGGAAGGGTAACTTTTTTTTTCCCCTTTCTCTCCCAGTGACCTTTTCCCTCCATAACAAGCTGCTGATATGTTAGAATTTACTGGGTTATAAACATTTTTTATCGAGTAGGAGGGAGCTGGGTGATTTGGCACCAGCTTGCCTAATAAAACCCAGGGGAGAGGCTGCGATGTTTGACACCAATAAAGGCCTGGAAGGGGCTGCAGCCTCCTGGGATGCTGGTCACGAGTGACAAGGGGAGTTGGGGAGTGTCAGTCACGTAGCTTTGCTCTGCTGAGGCACTTTTGGAAGGAGTCCAGCTCGCTGGCACGGGAGAGGGAGCTGGGAGGGACATGGTGAAAGACTCCTCTGTTCTTTCTCAGCCTTTCTGAAATCATGTGATTTATCACATGGAGCAGTAGCTGGGATCCCTAAACCTTCTTTTGCAGCAGCTGGGAGGTGGGGAGATACTAAACAGTTGAGATAATCAAGAAAGGATGAGGATTTTGGTGTTAGGGTCAGACCCTGGTTCTGCAAGAACACAGAGAACTCCGATCATAGTTTGATTTTGAATAAGTAGATGGATTTTCCTACCTGAGGCAGGCCTACCATTGGCTAGAAATAACTAGAATTATGGCTGATCTACTGAGGCAGTGCCAAAAGGAAACCCAGACACAGGATTCTGCTTGTGGTAGCAGGTCCTGAACAAAACCACAGCAAAAAGAGATGGTCCAAGCTCACCAAGAGCTCACAGCCTGCCACGTCTCGGCTTTAACTGGTCAATCACAAACTCATTCCCCAAAAGCCTGAATAAATCATCCGGTGACTAGATATACACACATTATAAATGTTTCGTTCTCATAATATATGACTGAGCTGTTATTTTGACAAATAGCTAGTGAATAATATATCTGATGAAGTGCATAATATTTTACTAATGATTAATTTATTCATTCGAAACAAACAAACAAAACCCAGCCTTTTCTTCTGCCATCCTAAAGAACTCTAATGGCTGCAAAGAGCGTTGGGATCCCTGGATGAGCCACGTCTGCCATTCCTCCTTTTATCATTGTGTATTTCTAGTGATTTATGACCAGGGATAATGAATTCATGGTTTAATGCTATGGAAGGCCTCATTTAAGATTGTAGCAGATCCTGTTCAAAAACTCCTGATTTTGTAATGCTCACTGAAATCTACAGGAATTTGGCACTTAGACAGTTGTTTACCCTCACAATGTGCCTAAAAACCTTTTTGAAGTCTGGGCCAAGCTTATCTGAAACATTCTGCTTGGAGAAATGTTGCTTGGGCTGCCGTCCCTAGGGTTAGTTACTACGAGATATTTACTACAGGACGGAGATCCGTAAGATTTAGCTGAGGATTGCCCTGGCTGTGCTTTTCCCTCTCCCTCACTCTCAATCCCATTCAGAAATACAATTTCTGTGAGTTCTCAGAGAAGATAAAGGACCAAAGAGCAGGAGCTCTTCCTCGGAGCTTCCCCGCGCGGGCGGGCTGATTGATTACAGATCGGAGGCTGGCTCCAGCTTCCCTTCCTAAATGAAAAATTGAGAGCTCTTAAAAATTGAATAAAATATGCCGTTCTGAGAGGGATTTCCACTGGCACGAGCACAATAGGAGGTAGCAGCGAGTTGCTCAATATTTCTGTGGGCCCTGGCTAATCCTTTCCTGCTCGGTCCCTGTGCACTGTCCCCGTGGCACCTGAGGATAACTCATGTGTAATTGGTAAGGGCTCCAGTTCTGCGTCTCCAGACAAAGCTGAAATCATTCACGTTTGGGAGAGCTCCAGCTTCGGCTGTGGCTGGAGCTGCCCAGGAGAGGATTCCTTTCAGCAGCTACTTTCAAGGCTGCAGCGTCTGGCTTTGTTCCATGTTGGAAGGATCTGGAACAGCCTGTCATGTTTTCACTAGGCAAAATTTTGTCAAAATAGCTCACTCCTTAGATTTCTTGCTCTCACCACAGTCACTGGTGACCGGAGAGGCCGGGATATCAAAAATATGTTGGATCCAATTCATCAGGCTGAAACACTGTACTGCTAACAAAATAAAACATTATGACAAAACCTTACTGTGGAGAAAATGTTTTTCTACCTCACTGAGACAATTTTACCACACCTAAAATACAAAGATTCTTCCATCCTGTTATTTGTTTTCCTCCATCCTTGCAGGAGCTCACCAGTTCCGCTCCCCTTTCAGTGCACAATCCCTACTACTAGGAGTGAAAATCCTACTTCAGTGCTACAAACACTTGCAAGACCTTGACAGAGAGCTGAGGTACTTCTACAGCAGCTCAGAGACAGCAGCTGTGCATAGAAAATCTTTTCCTTTGGATGCTCACCCACAAGCGTGCAGGAGATGGTCACCAGCAGAGCTGACATGTTCAAGGGGGAGATAAAGTACTGCCTGTTTTAAAGACCCGATCCAAATATCTCAGTTCCCTGGAGTGAAAACAATAAACTTATTTTTATGACTCTTCTGCAGGAGAAAATTAAGTCCAAGTACAGTTGGCAATTATCCTGTAAGCTTATTATATAGCAGCATTCAGCCTCGTGCACACTCTTGGTTCCTCTTTTGTTACGTGCTGGCAGAGCTGGTAATTTCTGTCCCTTATTAGAGTAATTTCACAGGGAAGCATTCTCAGATTTCCTTTAATCCACTGTGCCCATGCACAGATGCTGCAGAGCCCTCAGAAGCTGTGTGCACCTCACACATCACTGCTCCCGTGGGCACAGGGGCATTGCTGAGGTTCTGTGCTGAGTACAAGCCCTGTTTGTCACCTCCCCACCCTTCAGAGTGTGTGGCTCCTAAACAGAATGACACAGCCTGGCAAAACCTGCATGGGGAAGGCAAGCCCACCACTGAATGGTGACAGTGGTGATCCCCCTTCATCTTATCCCACCTGCATCCCTGCATTTGTGGGTGTAAATGCTCCAGGAATGTTTTTGTGGATGCCACATCCCTGGGAGTGTTCATGGCCAGGTTGGAGCAACCTGGTCTAGTGGGAGGTGACCCTGCCCATGGCAGGGGGTTGGGACTGGATGGTTTTTAAGATCCTTTCCAACCCAAACCACTCTGGGATTCCCTGATGAATAAAGGACCCTTGGGTGGTGCATATACCCATAGAAACATTGGAACCATTCATTTCAACATCCAAAAGCTTTTCTTTCCTTTCAGATCAATTAAGTTCATCTGAGATCACCAAACAATTAGCAAAACTTCAGTTGTGGCATTGCTAACTCAGCCGCAAGTGTCTGTTCCCTGTGCAACCCTGCGGTAGGATGGAAGATTCTGGAATATATTTCTCTCTGGGTTTGCAGTGCTATTGCTCTGTGGCCTGCCCTCCCTGCTTATGCATGCTGACGAGATTTGCTGTTATGAATTGCACCACAAAACTACCTTCAAACTCAAATTTAATAACCTAAGTATTATGAAGATCAATATTATGGCTATTCTCACTCATATGATTAACACTAATATAATTTGGGGAAATATTTATGCTGCAGTAGCGAGTAGAGACCTGGATCAAGAGGAGATCCTCGGCATCACCACAGAAGAAAAGACAGTGTTGTCTCCAGATGGGCACTGAAGTGCAACACTCCATCTCCGAGTCTCCATGGGTTTGGATGTTTTATGTAAGTTATCTAATGAGATAACAAACCAGCCTTACAATCCCTACAGCCACACTGGTGACTGTTTGAAAATCATGAGTCAGGCTCAAAAAAGAATTAAGAGATTGGTTTTAAAATTCATGAGACTTTTAAAATCTGATAAACTTTGGGGGGTTTTTTCTTCTTCTTCTTCTTTTTTTTTTTTTTGCCTTCTGCTTTCTGAGTATGTAGGAGTCGTATTATCAAGTTTTCCTCTGCAATTATGAGGGCCGTAAACTTACTTTAAAAATTGAGTTGAGACATTTACATAATCACAGGACTCTGAAAGTGTGGGCTTTGAAGAGACATTAAATAGTCTTGAGATACAGTTCATCATGTGACTTGGCAACACTCACCTGCTGCACAGCACAGCACAGACTCCAAATATCAAACACTCCCGAGGAACAGTGAGGAGTCTTTTATGGGTGGGAGGGGGGAATCTGACACTTTCACAGTCTGCTCATGAATGGGGGATCAGAGGAAAACAGGGGAAGGAAGACGAAATGCGAGAACATATTAGTCTGGTGGGGAGTATTCATTTAGCTTTAACCAGAGATGGAGCTAAAAAACTTCTTGTGTTATTCCCATCTTTCCTGCTTGCTCTTAATCATGCAACACATGGTTCTCCCTGTGTGCCAAGCTCTCTGCTTGGCCTCACCCTGGCTGTGCACCTGCACTCCCCAGGGACAGCCCCAGACGTTTGGAGGGGAGTTAAAAGTAACGTTCTTTCTGGGTTTTTGCTCCAGAGCTGGAAGCTAACACTGAAATATTTAATGCTGACTACTCGATGGGCAGGTTTGCCTTTGCTCAAAAGGAAATAACCAGTATGAGGGAAAGGGGAGGGAAAGCAGAGTGTGGTTGGGTGAGGATGCATGGACAATGAAAACACATTTGCAGGGATGCACAGGCAATAAAACACCCTTACTCTCCTGGCACAACACAGCTTCTTCCACCTCCAGGTTGCTGTGGGGTGGAAATGTCCCTCACTGGCCAGTGCATCCTCATCCGACCTGAATGCCCTGAGTGCTCTGTGATGCTCAGATCTCAAATCAATGCTCAAACCCAGCCCGTGCTCCAGCAGAGCTGCCAGTCACTACCAGCCCGTGAAACCTCTGTTTGCAGCTTGCAAAGAGGCACTTTCATTGCAGAAAGGACAAGCTCACAGTGTCAGGATGCTCCACTGAGTCAGAGCGCAGAGACAGGTCCCAGCTGTAAGTTACAGGGGAACAGCTCTTCCAGAGGCTTTTCCATGACACTCACTCAGGGGAATGAGTGATTGTTGCAATATCAGGCATTTTTGAGCCTCCAGACCCTGGTGAGAGCACAGGCATCAAGCAGCGTTCTCCTTCAGTGAGCCTTGTGTATCCCTGGGAGATGGAGAGCATCCAGAGGCTTCTCCTTAACTGGCCTCTAAAATGCCTGGTTGTTCCCTGCCCTTGCTGAAACTCACGACAGGAGAAAGCACAGCGTGGGTTTTTGGGCCAGCAAGTGTTGATGGGTACATCAAAGGAGTCCCTTCCATTCGAGGTAAGGAACTCCAGGAGGCAAAACACCTCCCACCTTAATCCCAGAGCAGAGAATTTCCATATGGCTGCCTGAAGAGTGCTGTGCAGCATCGGCAGCTTCAGTCGGGAGGCTCTGGCACCTCCAGACGATGCAGGGGTTGTGTCAGGGTGAAACCTGGCCCTGCAAGGCTTCACAACATCCCTGAGCAACTTGGTTTTGTGGGTGGCATCCCCCCTCCATGGCAGGGGCTTTGGACTAGATGATCTTTAAGGTCCCTTCCAACCCACGCCTTTCTAGGATTCCATAATTCATTTTCATTCTGCCACAGCACATCTTTTCTGGAACCTCTCCTTTCTCCAAGCAAGCTCTTTCATTGCAAGCAGAAGCACAGGCTGGCTTGGCCTGGTTGGGAATTTGATAGAATGGCTTCCTCTCCCGGCTGCTCACCCCTCTGCCGGGAGCCGCCCGCACATTAAAGCAGATGTTGGCTGCACTCGGGTCACGTTTCCAAGCTTTCTTTTGCAGCCATAAGGGCTGGAGACTCTTCCCTCCCTCCCCTCACTCATTCCTTAATTAAAGCTTAAATTCTGATGTCGTCACACGACTGTAGGAGCAGAGCCCCAGGCAGGCATTTAGTGCTCTGTGTTGTCAGCGGGACTTTGATTTAGAAGCATCACAGATCCTTTAGAGGATCCCATCCCTCCGTGATTCCCAGCCTGGCCCCGCTGGCAGCTGCCACTGCCAGAGCTCAAGGCTCCCTCTCAGGGCAGGTGCTGGAGCAGGTCAGAGGCTTTCCCACGCCACAGAGCATAGGAATGGGGAGGATCTCTGTCCTCCTGGAACAGCGGTTCCAGAGCCAGGCAGCTGCGAGAGTCTGGCAGGGAGGGAGAGGGAGGAGGAGGAAGAGGAGGAGGAGGAGGCGGCAGCTGCCAGCAGCCTGCACTGCAGTGCCTCAGCCCAGAGAGCTGGGTGGGTGTAAATACCACCCCTACCCCTCTCCTTCCCTCCCTCTCCGTGTTTTTCACTTGATGGGATGTATTTAACCAGGGAAAAAATGACTCCATGGTGAAGGGAACCTCATGGCAGCTCCCTGTAAATACTTTGTGGCCACTGTGCCAGTGGTGGAAGAGGGAAGAGCTGTGGGTGTGAAATGGGTTTGATCACCTGAGACACAAGAGCCCCCAGGCTTGACCACCAGCAAACAGAGCCCTGGCAGCCAAATGTTGCCTCCATCCACCCTGTACCCAGCAGCAGAGCAGGCATCACCTGCCCAGGGCTCTCCACTGGAAAGCTGGGAATGCCAGGACACCTGGATGCTGCGTCAGCTCCTTCCCCGGGCACACGTGGGCAGCAGCACAGAGGAAGTGCTGGCTCTGCACAGGAATATTTGATATCACACTGCCTGCAGAGGAGAGCCTGGCACAAAGGGCTGACCCCAACCCTGCTGCAGGCAAAGCTGAGCCCTGGGTTTTTTTGTGTCCTTGGGTTCTGTACCTGCTTCGAGCAGCTGAGCACAGCAAACCCACCCGGATGGCTCCGGTTGCCCCAGTGGGACATGTCTTGTTCCATTTACAGAGGCTGGTGGGTGGCAACCAGCAAAAGAGAAAGGGAAAAAAATATACTTTCTGAAACCCAAGGGAAACATTAGAGGGATCCAGAAATAGAAAATCCCCTATAAAGGGGGGGGGGGTCATACCATCTCCCAGTGTTACTGGTGCCAGAATAAAATTATTCCGTCCATCTAACAGGATGACTTCTTTATTTTAATGTAACAGCTTCTCTGCTGAAATAAGCATCTGCCTGATTTGAAAACAGAATTAATAATCTGCTCATAAAAAACCCACCCTAACAATATTTTTTCAAAAAAAAAAGAGAGTGAAAGCTTCTCTTTGCCTTGTTAGCCTTTAAAATATGTTCCCAAACCACTAGACCATAGTCTGCTGCTCTGGAGAAATCTGAGATGAACGTGCAGACTCATTGCTGTCGCAGCATGCTGGGAGCAGCCCTGCTGGGCACAGCTTCTGCTTGGCATGTGGAGGGGAAAACTCCCCCACCATGCAAGAGGTCTCCGAGGGGACAGGATGTGGACACCCTTGTCCAAGCCCAGCAGGACGCAGATCTCTTTGGAAAGGTTCAGTGACTAAAATATTTCTGTGCTGCTTCTGGGATTCACTGGGAGGAAGATCAAAATATTTCATTCTGGATTGAGAGGGGGAATTTTCGTGCTGGAGGATGCAGCTCTGCGGAGCTGTGCTAGCGCTCGGCCGCTCCAGCTAAGAGCTCACCCGGGCCAGCAGGCAGGGCAGGCAGGCACTGAGCTGCCTTTCCAGGCACACAGCTCCCAGCAGTGCTTTTCTCCAGAGGAACTGGCGTGTCCTAACCACAAGAGCCTTATCAGAGTGTGGACTTCTCAACTGCTTTGCCTTCCCCCGTGGGCTGGGCGTGAGCTGGTGCCTTCAGATGCGGGGCTGCCCTTCCCCGGGCCTGGCCAGATGCTCTGCTCACACATCTGAGCAGCTCCAAGCATATCAAAGGCTGGTGCCACTTATCCTTCCTCTTGCCCTGTGCTCTCAAGTATATTAAAGAGAAGGAGAGGTGTGTCCTTCTGTCACTCCTGCAGCTGTCAGGGATGTTCCCAAGCCGTCCCATCCGAATCCAAAGGCAGCCAGAGCAGCTGCTCCTCCAGCCCGACCAGGGCCAAGCTCTGTGCCTGCTCAGACACCCCAGGACTCTGCACCAGCCATTCCCTGCCAGCCCCTACTCCTGCCTTTATTCTGCTTATGCAAATCCACGACGAGCTCCACAAATGCAGGGAGCTGCATTATGCAGGGGATGTAACAACAGCAGTCCCTGCACTGCATGAGAAATGAAGGTTGTGGCTCAAGAAGGTGCTACGTGATGGAATTGTCTGGTTTATGCCCATCACTGAATGGCTCCTGTTTGCCAAACTGCTCTGAGAGCTGGTGAGACAGGAATGTAAATCGTGAGCTCTCGTAAAGTTGCATAAACTTGTAGTAATGTCATTTTTAGATTAACATTTACATTGAAGACAACACTAGAAGGCTTCATTGTTTACATGCACTATGGAAATGGGTTGCAGGTTTTGGTTTACACACATTTATTTACACGGCATTTACTGATTACGAACCAATGTACATCACTCCTTTACATGCATAATGTAAACTGGGGAGATCCTGTATTTTTTTGCCTGTATGGATTTCCACTGCTCATTCCACACGGAGGAAAGAGCCGCCTTTCATCTCAGCCCCCTCTGTCCTTCAATTGCTGTGTTGTCTCTCCTAAAACAGCCTCGCCTCTGACTGGAAAACATAAAAGTTGATGTCCCCTTTAAACAGATAGCATAAAACCCTAATAGGAAAACCCTGTCAGCAGAACTTCAGCATGACTAAAAAAGCCCAAGCAAAGATTAAAAAGCCTAACAGTGCCTATCAATTCATACCAGAGCTAAGCTTCACCTTAATGCTGTTTGAGGAGAACGTTCACGGTGCTTTCTTGGATGCTTCAGGCATCCAAACAAGTGGAACAGGACTGAAAACTCGCCAGGGTGTGTGTGACAGAGGATCTGCACAGTTTGCCACAGGCCCAGCACCCAGGTCCCAGCACCCAGCCTGGCTTTGGGGAGCACCACGAGCCTTTCCAGGCAGAGCTGCATTCCTGCTGCTCATCTTGGCTCTCACTCCCTTGCCCAGCCATGCCAGGGAAATTATTGTTGCTTTTTTTCTTCATCCTAACATGCTAAAAGCTGAACCCAGGGGAAATCAAAGCTGGACCCTAGGGAATGTTAAGATTTCAAACTCGCAGAGTGAACAACAAGGACAGTCAGTCTTTTTTTTTTCAGTCCTTCCCTAACTCAAGGCTATAAAAACTCCTTGCAAATTCAAACTGAAGTGCAAACAGCTAAACACAATACATTCAAAATCAAAACGTTTCTCCTTTGACATTTTTTAAGCGGCACCACTTGACTTTGTGTCTGGAGATGAACTTTTGCACCTTAAAAACTGCAAAATAAAAAAAAAGTTTTTCACTGGATTACTAAAATGAAAACAAACAGCAAGGCTTAAACCTTTCACTGAGCCTGAAATGAAATGTTTTCATTTTTTCATTTTACTGAAAAGTTGAACAAACATCCATTTCATATCAACCCATTTTTAATGTTATTTTTGTTCTGTACAACCAGTGAACCACAAAATCAATTATTTGTACAGCTCTAGTGACCAGTAGATTAAATTCAATGCAATAGAGAGCCAGCAGAGAGAGTCAATGAGGAGTGGAGAGATGGGAGAAGAACGGCCTGAGAAGATGATGGAAGCAGCTCTAATAGATTTTGTCTCTGCCAGGACTCAGCACAATCAAAACAACCTCACAACCACTTTAAAACAACTTTAATTCCCATTCCTGCTGGAAACTGCAGCTTCACCTGTCCCCTTTGTCACCTTCCTGCCTCTATCCATGCACTCCTGACCCGTTGCTATCCCCTGACCACAGAATGAATGAGACCAGAAAAGTGATCTAGGTAAAAATTAACTTTTTAAAATTTTGTTTTCTTTTTTTTTTCCCCCATCAGACCACTTTTCTGCCAGATCGACCTCAAGCCATGCCAGGGGAGGGTCAGGTTGGACATTGGGAAGAATTTTTTCATGGAAAGGGTGATCAGGCATTGGAAGGAGCTGCCCAGAGAGGTGGTGGAGTCCCCACCCCTGGAGGTGTCCAAGGAATGCCCGGACATGGCACTCAGTGCTCTGAGCTGGGGATTGGTCACAGGTTGGACTTGATGGTCTTGGAGGGGTTTTCCAACCTCAGTGATTCTGTGATTCTGATATAAAACCAGACATAAAACCCTCACACTCACGGACCAGCTTGGCCAAGCCCAGTGCCTGATGTAGGAGTCACATTCTGCTTTTGCTCAAAAATAATAAAAGCTCTTTATCCTCCCAGCCAGGGCAAGCACACCCTGGTGCTGTGTGTGCAGCTCTGGGCAGTGGGGGCAATGCTGGGTGTGCTGCAGCACATTCTCCAGCCAATAAATTGGTGAATTTTCCTTGAAGTCAACACTTTCACGTATTTATGTCACAGAGAATCTGGCTCATTGTTTTTAATTTGTGGTGCCATAAAACTTTGAAAGCTTTGTGAGACAGTTTTGTGAGACCAATTTTTTTTCCTCCTTTTTTTATTATTTTTTTTTTCCCCTCCAAGGGAAAATTCAAGCAGCAGAGCAGCATATGCATTTCTAAGTCTATTGTGGCCCATGCTATGTGCACAGCAAAGATCCTGGCTCCAGGATCCTTCTCTTCCTCTTCTCTGAGGGAGTGACACGTTTAGGGAGCACGTAGCTGCTCAGATTTGTGGGTTTTCCAGGACTAAATAAAAATCTCTAGTGTGGCTGAATGCATTCAGCAGTGCAAATCCCTTTATGAGCACGCAGTTTAGTGTCCACTCTGAATTGGAGAAACAGGGAAATAACAGAAATGTTGGTTAGATGGGACTCTGGGGGTCCCTAATCCAACCTTCCACTTAAAGCAAGATGTTCTTGAGAACATCAGCTGGGGCTTTGTCCCAGCCAAGCCTTGAAAACCACCCAGGATGGAGATACCTCTCTCCTCTCCACTGGCCTGTCCCACACCTGCACCGTCCTCCTGATTAAACATTTTGAGGGAAAAAAATCAGCATTTTTTCCCCAGGCAGCATCCCAACCAATTCCCTGCCAGCTTGTGCAGCCAGTTACTCCCAACCTTTCCTGTCTCAGGCGCTGCATTCCCTTTTTATCCATCCAGGGACCTTGCTGTAACCAGCATAAGCCATGAGTTCTGTCCTGTCACTCTGCCAGCTGAGGGATGGGGCAGGACTGGCTGCTCTGGTGTCACCTCCCCCACTAAGTTTTGAATCTGCTGGTTTATTTTAAGCAGCCCTGACAGAGGTCTCAGAAGGATTCAGTACTTGCAGGTTTCATGAGATCAGCCTCTGAATGGTCCCGCTGCAGGAGAAGTTGCAAGGCGAGCAGATCTCCTTTTCATACCCCGGGGTTTCCCTGCTCTCTTACACCGAGAGCCAGATTTCCCCGTCCCCACTGTCGGTTCAGAAAATGGAATTAAACTCCCACACACGGAAAATCCGCATTTCTTCCCGCACACGCAGGCCCCGCTGCCAGCCCCGTGTGATCATCCATTTTATATTGCTGCTGTCCCTCATGTCCAAATGTCTTGCAGCTTTTAATTAAGTCTGCCCAGCAATGCAGAGCGGGCGAGCGCTGTCACCTCCCCTGCCCGGGGGTGCGGAGGGGATTGAGGCACCGAGAAATGAGCTCACCCACAGCCACGCCACGAGCCCGGGGCAAGAATCCAGATCCTGCCTGTGTCACCTCTCTGCCAGTGGGTTCCTCTTTCCAAGGAGCTGTGTCCTGTCCCTGTTTTGCCACAGAACTGGCAATGGCAGCCTCTCTGCTTGGCTGGATGAACCCATCTCACCTCGTCCCTCTTTGCCTCCCGTGTCCCACTGCCCACATTAAACAACATAGCCTCTTTTTATTTTTTCTAGAAAAGATTTAATGCTCTTTTTTTTTTTTCTAGAAAAGATTTTGGTTCTTTTCTAGAACTTGCTTCAACTGAGCAGCATCATTAGGGAAATTCCTGTGTCAGTGCCTCTCTGCCTGGCTATTTGCATGGAGTATTCCAGTGCTCAGCCCACTGTGGGCTCTGCTTTGCCTTACAGCTAAATAATCAGTTTCTGGGAGGAGGAAAAAAAAGGACAACATGACAACATACTTCAAAGCAGTGGGCTGAAGCTGTTAACTGTTCTGTGGTAACGGGGATGTTTTCTGGTCTGAGCAGGACCCCAGTCCCAAAGCCAAGCTGAGCTTCATCTGTTTTCCAGCCTTCCTGCAGTACCTCGTACCCAAGGCTCTCATGACTAGGAACAACAACAAGGATGGTCATAATGAATATTCAGGCATCCCACAAACCCCTCTCAGCATCTGCCATCCTATCTGCATTAGCATCAGTGTGCACAGATAATGATCAAAGCAGCATTTTCCTGCCAGAGGCCCCCCTAAACCACCCTTATTAGTATGAATCGATGCTGATTAATGTGCTTCCCTAATGCAATTGTATCTACTCCTACTGTTCATGATTTAATATAAAACATCTCCCTTTGCTTGCCTTCCTCCTAATACCACATGCGAGGTGTGAGCCTTGACTGGGGGTACCAGGAAAATCAGTGATCCAAGTTTTACAAGGAGGAGACCTAAAATCCACCGAAATTAAATGCATGGAAGGAAGGAACAAGACTTTGGAGACTGTGAACTGCCTTTCCATGCTGGGATGGTAGACCTGGATCCAGGCTTCCTATGAAAGATATTGGCAGCTCTGAGGTTCTACAGCAATTCTGCTTATGCAGGATATAAAATAGCCCTGCTGACTACAGCAGGCTCTGTGCTTGCTGCTGACAGGCCTCTGGACATCAGCAGGGATGGAAGGAGGACTCTTCCATGGATTTATTTGGTGTTGCTTCCTTTTTAACATCACCTGTGAAATGCTGCATTGTGCCTTATCCTGCTCTTAGCACCACCAGTGGCTTTGCCTTGGTGGGTTTCCAGTGTAAATGACACGGCCCTAATGTGCTGTGTCCGTGTTCCCACACAGCTGGACAGCAGGGAAATCACCACTGAACAGCCAGCAGCGTTTCAATCAGGGATGGGTGAGGTCCTCTGGCCTTGTTTCACATCCTCTCCAAACCCTTGGTTGGTTTGAGGTCTGCTGCCATCAGCCTTGGGGGAAGAGCAGGGCTCAGGCCAAACCTCCCTCAACAAAAGCACAAGTGCCCCAAGGAACTGTGTGCCAGAGGGACAAACTAAAAACCAGCCAGCCTAAAAAAGTATGGGAGGAAAGGAGCATTGAAGGAGAAGACTGCACAGCAAATTCCCATGCTCCATATCAGCTGCTTTTCTAAGGAAAGGAGTGATATCCTTAATGCAGAATATGTGCCTCCCTTGGGCTAGTCTAGTGCAAAGAGCAATTGCGAGACATCATTCGGTAGGAAAGAGGCTCCTATGTTGGAATTAAACAGTTGACAAAATCCCAACAGCTCTGCAGATTCTCGGAGTCAATTTAAGGAGCCCACAAAATGAGATTTTACCCCTGTGGGTTTCAGTAAAACGGAATGTTCTGGGGGAGTGTGTGCACAGTCTAGCTCTTAACTGCGAGAATTGGCTGTGGCTCCACTAATTCTCCATAGCCAGGCTGAGCTTGATATCCCTTCAAAAATGTATGGGCTCAGTTTTTAAGTGACCAGTTCTGCCAACAGGGCCAGATATTAAAAACAAACAGCCCTGCAACATCCAGCCAGACTCCCACCTGAGGGCTCCATCTGCTCTGCCTGAAGCACGAGAGGCTTTCCCCTCCTCCTCAGCTGCCCGTGGTGGGAGCAGGTTTGTCCCAGATGTGCATTTCCAAAGTGCTCGGCTCCCAGCAGCTCCAACCAGCACAGCCATGGCTGGAGTTCCCCAGGCACTCAGCTCCCTCAGCTCAGGGCGTGGTGTTTGACCATGAGATGCCCTGGGTGCCCTTGCAGTTCCCTCTTAACTCTCTCCCTGACTACTTCCACTGGACTTGGTCTCATCTCCAATTTCTTTTGTGAATGATGGCTTCTCCTGCGTGGTCACCACCTGCAATACCCTCCCCAGACACCTCCCATGCACACAGAATGCTGATGCCTATTTTTTCCCATGTTGAAGGAGGATGTTGTGTCCTCCCCAAGCCACATGGTTCAGCAATACCCAGCAGAAACAGAGAAAAACAGATCCCTTTCCACTTCCCATGTATAAAGTTCATCCTAAGCCGAGGTAAAACTTCAAATTCCTACCAGTCTCCTACAAACCAAAAGGGAATTTGTTCCTCAGCCCCTGACAGATAAAACTAGACATCAAAAACTAGCTTCACATGCAAACAAGATTTTAGCTGCTCTATAGAAGTGGAGACCGTGGCACAGCCTGCCTGCTCCGGGTGTGAATTCTCCATCACGGGAAACCTCCCAGGCTCCCCACAAACCTCTGCCAGACGTGGCACAGGTACGTCTGAGCCTGCCTCAGGGAAGAGACACGGATCAAATGACCTCTCAAGGTCCTTCCAGACCCGTTTCTCCGTGATGCTCAGAGACAGGATCCCGGGCTTGACGGATCCGTGGCCTGACCCGCAGTGACAGTCGGTGGATGTGTCTGAACGCATCCATCGCGCCGCTCTGCCCCCCAGCCCCTGCAGACTCCGCGGTGCCATCCCGGGCTGCACAGCTCTTTAGCAAAGGGCAGAGCCGCTGCCAGAGGCGTGGAGCGGGGCAGGGATCTGCGGGCTGGGTCGGCGTGTGTTGGCAGGCAGGGCAGCGGGGAGCTGGGCAGAGCGGAGTCAGGGAGAAAGGCTTTTGGGAAAAGGGATGCTTGCTCTGCTGCTCTGTGCACAGACAGTGAGACCTCACTAGTGGAAGTGCAGCAGCACAATTTCCACTTTTTGGGGCTGTCTTCCCCCTGAGCTGTTTCGGAGAGGACAAGCCAGGACAGTATTTTTAACCTGCCCTCGGGTGCTGCACTCCCTGGAGGCCACGGGGCAGGCACAGCTCGTTTTTCTTCCCCACACAGGGATGATGCCTCACACCTCCCCGTTCCTCTGCCAGTGCTTCTGGCTCCGTGCCCGTGGGAGAACACTCCCTGCGCACACGTGATCCCTGCTCCCCCATGCCATGTCCATGTGTCCATGTGCACGGTGCCAGGGGCGGTTCACCAGCACTCCCCTGCCCACCAGTTGGCATGGCTGTGTCTGCAAGTGCCTTTCTGAAGCACAACAGGGCTATATAATTATGTAAATGCACACATGGCTCAGAGAGTTTTGCAGCCTCTTTGGGTTTTAGCACAAATCTCCTGACACTTGCTGGCTTATTCCCTCTCACTCCAAAGTGCTTGCTGCTTTAATAGGAGGTTCATGTGAACACCCCAGCTTTTCAGATTAAAATGAAGAGAAAAAAGCGTGTTTCTGGATAGCACAGCTGGCAAGAAGAGCTTGAAACAAGCAACAGCTAAGGCTTAAAAACCTAGAAGGCAAATGAAAATCCAAATTCTGCCTATTCTCTGTAGGTTTTTAGTTTAAACCGAGATCACAGTTCTGGGGGCAAGTCCAACTCGTGCATGGAGATAAATCCACCGAGGTCTGTGGCAGGCAGCACACAGCCAGGGCTCTCACAGCAGAGTGAGAAGTGTCACACTGATGTGCGCCGTGACATCTTTATGTGAACATGAAGCTATTGGCAGTTCCCATGTACGAGTTTGGTTCAGAGGCTTGGGCTGTCCAGAGCCTCATTGATTTGAAAAACCTGCTTGGGAACCTGCCTATGAGCTGTCTGTCACCACGACTGAAGAACACCCACACCCTCAGCTCCTTTTCATCTCTCCCTGTGCTGTGCACATTGCCACGACTCTGCAGCGCCTTCATCTCGCTATCAGAGCCCTCCACCCGAGCCTTTGAAGCCATCTGCGCCGCCAGCTGAGGACCACGGGGAACCAAGGGAGCCTTTCCAGGTGGAACGGGGACAGCCAGCCGTTCCCACGGGAACCGGCTGAGCTCCCACCACCCGACAACTCGTGCGAGCCGCGGGGACCCAACGTACCTGTATATTTTATATCTGGTTGTAAATCCTTGACGATGTCTTTCCACAAAGGATAAGTAGCTCCGTGAGTGGTGGAAAGGCCCCCTGTCTGAAATAAGCCAATCAAACTCCTTGGAGACATGTTGGTTGGTAGCAGCTGGGTCCTGGTGGGAGGGCTGTACGAGTATATGGTCCCATATAAACAGGAGGTAGAGGAACTCAACAAGCCTCCAGTTCATGCTTTTCTGTCTGCCTTTTTCCTCTCATTCTTGCTCCATTCTGTGGAGTCCTGTTGAAATAGAGAGGGGAGAGAAGGAAGGAGAGAGAGAGAGAGAGAGAGAAATGGAGGGGAGGAGAGGGAGGAGGGAGAGAAAGAGAGAGTTTAAAAATGGGAATTGCTCTGATCCTTTGACAACTGTCTCTCGGGGTGAAAATAGACGTGAAAAATCAAGTTTTAAAAGACTTCGGTTTGCCTGTGTTACAGCTCAGAGTATTTGGCAGTGTTTTATTCATGTACCTAAGCGGTGCCTTTAACCTCCTGAGCATATATCACCTTTGAAATAACCAGGTCCTGACCTGAGACATCCTCACCCCAGCTTCTCCATCCTTTCCCTCGTGAAGTTCTCCACAGTGCCGCAGAGGCGAGCGAAGGCCGGGCGCAGGAGGTGACTGCACCCCAGGCTACAATTACCCCTTTATTGTCCCTTTAATGCTGTGCCAGAGAAACGTGTCTCCTGCTTTCATGTCTCTCTGATGATCTGCAATCCATACTCTGTGCAACCTGAGCAATCTATAAAGACCCAGCTCTTACTTTCAAGTGCTGCCAAAAAAGAAATAAAACAAAATAATTACCCGGGCCCCAGCGACGAGCACACGTGGACACACAGACGCACAGACACACACACACAGCTGTGAAATCCTGCCAAATTCTGACAGATAAAAATGTCCCCACCCTGCTTTCCTGAGAGAGTGCTGGGGAGGTGTGTGCCCTGTGGAAGGGGACGGGGTCTGCCGCTATTTCAGTTACGGTCGCACCTCGAGGCTCTGCCCAAGATCAAGGCTCCGCGGGGCGGCACGCTGAACGTGCACATTCGGCCTGGGAGATTTACCAGGGAGCTCCAGGGGATGCTTCCCAGCACCTGGAGCAGGGCACGGAGCCGTGGCTGCCGTGGAGGGAGAGCGGCTGTCCCGCTGCACCCCCATGAGCGAGGCTGGGGACGGCCCTGCGCAGAGCCAGCGCCTGTCCCCACGTGTGACAGGACAGATGATGAGTGGGAAGGGAACCAGGGGGCGGGGTGCCTTGCCAAAGGTTACTCAGCAAGCCACGGATACAGCTGGAAGTGAGCCCTGGTCTCCTGACTTCCATTCCCGGCGTTTCAGCCGTTGGCTCATCCGCCTCCGCGCTCAGGCTGCTGGCACCGTGCCCCTCTCCCAGCAAAGCCATCCATGTGCTCTCTTGGAGGCAGGTGAGGGGCTGGCTTAGCTGCCACCCTGCACCCAGAGAGGTCACTGGCCCCTCCTGCTTCTGAATGTGGCTGCAGCAGCAGCCCAGCCTGCTGGGAGCTGCTTGGGAAAAGTCCTCTCCACACATGGGACCTGTTCCTCCCCCTCCTGCCCTCTGGGTTTTGTGGAGGATGTGTATATGGGCATACCTGGGCAGGCTGAGCGATCTTAAGGCCTCATCCCCCACGCTGGGAGCACAAATCTGGCAAAAAGTTGTCCTCAGGACAGGTGATACCCACCTATTTCTGTAAAATGTAGTGCAGAGAGACTGTAGCTACTTCTTAAAGCAGGAGAAATGAGGCTACACAGAGCTCTGCTACAGCAAGTTTCAGCATTAGGCTTTTTTGTACATCTCTTCCGGTTTTGAGCCTGAGTCCGCTATAAGCACTCTAAAACTTTGTGATTCCCTGAGAGAAAAGGTTTTGCTAAGAGTGTAGGAGAGGCCAAAGCAAGGTGTGCCAGGGTGTGTGAACCTTGGCTGGCGTGGGCAGCGGAGCACAGACCAGAGGCCGTCAGTGTTTGTGGTCAGTGCGGCCATCTCCTCCGCTCCTGGAGCTTTCCCTGGAGCCTGGCAGGGCTGCACCCAGGGCAGTGGGTGTGTAAGGGGAGCAGGGCAGCCCTCTGTGTGTGCTGGAGTGTGTGGGAGCCTGCACGTGTGCACAGCATGTGTTAGAGGAGCTGCAGTGAGCTCAGCAGCGCTTGACAGAACCGAGTTGTGTAAGTCTGGTTAAAAACGACACTCAGCTGTTGCATTACAGGAAGAAATGGAAAAAAAATATTAAGTACGGGAAAGTCAGCGAGTGTTTGCTTTTTCTGTTGGTCACATATAAACTTCTTTCTAATTGCAGGTGGAATATCACTGTTATTAAACCTGGTGGTACCTGCAGCTCCCGACTGAGGAGGTAGTTCCTGTTCTGGAGATGTGTATTTAACACCAGCCTCCACCACTGCCTCCCACCTCACCCATGAACAGGGCACTTCTCAGTGCTTTAGTCCCTCCCATCACACAAGGACTGGTTCTACTCTACCTTACAAAACAGGGCTTTGACGAGTTTCTGCCCCACACTGAGGGGACAGAGCACATTCCGAGTGGGCTTCACTACATCCCTGCTTCCACTCACTGCTGAGCCTGAGGTGGTTACTGGGGAATGCTCCCAGCTGCATCCCACCCTCAGGATTTCCAGATTCCAGTTCAGGAGTTTGTTTCTCCTACTTCTCCACCCAGGCTCCCTCTCTGCCTGGCTGCTCTTGTCCCATCAGGGTGAGCAGCTGCAAACTCAGCATCTCTGCCATTAGCTGGGTGTGCAGACAACAATCAGCTGCTCTGTACACGTTGCCCAAGCCTGCTTGGTTGTCTTTTCATTAAACTCACCCATAACTACTCCCCTCATCAGCCAGCCTGGATCAGTTTTCCCTTAAATATTTCACTTTCTATTGAATTTCTGTTGCAGAGGGAGGAAGGGAGCTCTCACATACCCAGGTGGAGGGACAGCCCCCTCCAGTTCCCAGCACAGTGCAAGTGAGAACTGAAATCTGAGAAGAGCCGAACAAAACGGGTCTCAGAGGGATCCCAGTGTGTCCTCCCACATGTGAACATCATGCATTGGGGAAATAACAGCTTGTGAAAGAGAGGAGATATTCCCTAATTCCCCCCACACAACTCTTCATCCTCCCTTCCTTTCCTCTGGGGCACAGCTAGAGCCAGGATGATTTGGGCTCTTATCCAGGAGGTAAGACATGGGGAGAACATGCCTGGAGACCACTGGAAGAAGTGGCCACATCTCCAGCCTGGGAGCTGCCTGGATCGGTTCTGAGAGCAGGGAATGGTGCCCGAGGCGATGGAGGATGGTGGAGCACAACTGGGTCCAGGCTACTATCACACCATCAACTTTAATTTTTTAGTAGCATCTTTTTCCCCCCTGTAGCTGCTGTAGAGATGTTGTTTCACATTAAAGATTAATCCACTCCACAGGGCTGGTCCCCACGGAAGCCATAAAGCTCACTAAAGTGGGATTATCTTGTGTCTAAGGCAATATTGTGAGGTGCATTCAATCCACCGCCTAACAAGTTTGAATCTGAAATTAATTTGTTAGGTGTCTTTATGGGGCTCCACTGATGTGAAATATGTTCTGTGGATTTGGCAGAAGGGACCAGGGAAGAAGCAGGAAGGGGATGTCTCGCAGTCTCCTTGGGTGGGAGAGCCAAGGCTAACTAAAAGCTAAATCTGGCACAGAAGTAATGTCTGCACTAAAGGGGAGGCTTGAGGGAGTCAGAAACAAAATTTTGATCCAAGAATTCAGTGTTTTGCTCAGTTCTGCCCCAGACACTCTCTCTGACCTTGGGCAATGCCCTTACATGTGGTTTTTTGGCCTCACTTTCCAATTATCAACATGGAGCCACAATAGGATTTGAGTGATTGCTCAGACCAGGAACTTGTTGGAGAGGCCGGAATCGGGTTGTAGCTCCCAACAAAACACAAACCTGCTGCCCACGTGACTCCCAAGGTGTTTCTGTCCCACAAGCAGTGAATGACAACCATCTCAGCCAGCTTTGCAATGCAGCACTTAAAAAAAATCCAGCCACAAAGGCAATTCCACTCAGAAGCACGACAGAGCAGTGAGTGAGCCGGGCCCTTCTGGCTCATGTCAACAAACACGATCATGCCATCATCACATCTGTTAATAAACATGATCCGTGGGTGAGCCAGGACATGGCTGCAGTTCACAGTAAACAAGCAGTGGGAGGAGAAAATGTTGGCTGTGCTGACTCTGAGTCACGGCACAGTCATTTTCCAGCACCGTCCAGCACGGAGGCACAGCCCCCAGAGCACATGGAGATCCCTCTGACAGCCCCTTGCAGTTTGTTAGGTGGTTTAAGATGCCCTTTTCCTAATCCAAATTCAGACTCGAACATTAAATGTTCCTTATCTTATGAGTCTTCAGGATTCTTGGAGGAAAAATAGGCAAGTACTTTCTATAAAGTGCAAGTTGTATTTGAATGTACACTTAATTTCTTTGTGATTGATATCTGTGTGTTAATTATATTCTATTTTCGGCAATACCTTTGCTGTCACAAGGCAGTGCCTTTTATCCAAGGAGTTCAAATTGAATTAGAGACATTAATTAAAGCTCTCAGCACTCTAGTAAGGCAGGCAAGTACTGTTACTCCCATTGTTTCTTGAAATAAGAAGAAAAGAATAGAGCTGGGTGTCTACTTAGCCACTTAAAAGGTAATTTTTATACAGTGGGAGAGCTCAGAGTGATAGATTTTGCACAAAATTATATGGCAAGGTCTGTTTCATCCGAGGGAGGCTGTGCAGCCCCAGAGCCCTGCCATAAACAGGCAGACAGGATGCAGGGGCTCTGACTCTCCATCGCTTGCTGTGAACACTCCTCTGCCTCCTGGGATTTCCTACCTTTCCCCTAACCTCTGCACCTCTCATTTGTCCCTTCTATTACACTCAAATTGGTCTTGCACACATCCCTTCTGTTTCCCTATGCCCGTTGTTGTGAACTGTTTCCATCAGAAACGCAGACTCGGGAAAGAGAAATTACTGAACACATTATTTGCACTAAAGGAATAAGTCCTCTATCTCTTTAAGCTTCATGCACCAATAATTCTTCCTTGTGTCCCACATTTGGTTCTTGGCAGGTTGAGAGAGGTTTCTGCCTGCTGCCGTTTACCAGAGGGAAGAGGCTAACAATTGCTATTTGTATCTGAAACGCTCCCGCTCTGCAGCAACTTCACACACTGCTTGAGGACGCTGATAAATTAGTAAGAAACTGAAGTGTCAAGGGAGAGATGAAACAGCTTATGTTGGTTTAGAGCTCGACCCTGGAAAGTGACGAACGTCTGACCTCATTTCAGCAAACAGCTTAAGTGTACCCTTAATTTTAAGTACAAGATATACTCCTCTGGATTGTACCCATGCACTCAGATTCCTGCTGGACAGGTGACTACTGCCCCACACCTTTAGGTTTTAATTTATGGTGGGTGGAGCTCCAACTGGAGCAGTAACATTTATGTCCTGCCCCTAATTCAGGGATGGCCCATGAAAGTGCTGGGAAGACAGAACCCATGAAGCAGCTCTGCTTGTCCTTTGGAAAGCCCAGCAATCCAAACAAACTTGGATCACCTTTTCTCTGTCGAGGGGCCAGAGGAAAACAGGGAACGTGGATGGAAAGGGATGGGAAGCCAATCTGTCAAGAGTTTAAGTCACATGAACTGCTGTGGATAAACCTGAGCTCTGGGAAAAAAGGATTTGGGCACTTCTGACCTGGATGTCTTTATAGCTCAGACTGCAGATGCTGAGATCTGACTGAGTCAGGGCTGGAGCTGCAACTCAGCAGAGGCTCTGCCTCTCTGGGTGACTGTGGCATGAAACGTCCTAAAATCCCAACTGGTTATGAAGCTATTTCTCTGTGGAAATGGGATTTCTCTATTTCAGGCAGTGATTGGCTAATCCCTCCCCAAATCTCAGTAATTCTGCACTGATCAGTGTCTAAATTTGCATTATTCTTTAACCACCTCAGTTTTAAATATGCATGAGTGGTTACACCTGCGGGATATCCATCAGCTGAAATATTTTTGGGTGAGGAAAGGCAAGGAGAGAAGATGAGAAACACTTCTCCAAATACACCAACACAATCCACAAATTCACTTCGCTTTTGCCAAATTGCTCATGCTGAAAAAAATAATGATTGGGAGATGTCAGTGTTTGGGTTGTGAGAGCTCCAAGGGGAAACATTTCCAAATCTCTATTTGAAACTACTGGAGCTTTTTCTTTTTTCTCCTTTTGATTTGTCTTTCTACTCTCTTAAGACAGAACAGTGATAAAAATATTACTTTTGACCCCAAACGACTTAGAGGAGAAAAGATTTTTTTTTCCTTTTCAGTTTGTCAACACTTTGCTTACAACTTGTCAGAATATTCAGCCAACCAAAACCACCCCCCCAAACCCTCCTTCATTAATGCAGTTCAACCAGCAGCCTGGAGGGAGCAGGTTTTGTGCAGAAGCTCTAATTACTCCCTGCCTGTAACGAGGTGAGAATCGCAGTGGTAACAGCTCTGTACCTGCTCTCAGCTCGTTTGTCCCCGCACTTCAGCTAATTATAAACTCTCGGGGTGATGATGAGGAGGATGAGAGGCGGCTTCAAACCAAACAACAGTGGCGGGCGCCTCCACCAAGTCACAAACCAGGTGGTGCTGGACAGAGGGACTCAAACCCCAACTGTCCTCGTCATGAATCTGCTGGCCAAGGGGCCAAAGCCACTGCTCTGAATTCCAGGCTCCACAGGCGCTCGGGTCAGGGCTCTGCTTGGAAAAGAGATCCCTCTCACAGCGCTCCCTAAGTTGGGAGCTGAATTGAGAGGAACTTCTGCTCGTGCACACAGGTTTGTGGTGAAGTGCCGCAGGGATGTGAAGATGGAGAAGGGTCTACAGGGGAAGCCATCGGAGGAGCTGCTGAGGCTTGTCCAGCCTGGAGAAGAGGGGACTTGGGAGAACTCGTGGTATTCATGTTCCTCACGAGGGGAGGTGGGAAGGCAGGCATTGATCTCTTCTCTCTGGTGACCCGCGATGAGATCCAAGGGAATTCCTGGAGTTGCATCAGGGAGGTTTAGGTTGGATATCAGGAAAAGGTTCTTCCCCCAGAGGGTGCTGGGCACTGAACAGGCTGCCCAGGGAATGGGCACGGCCCCAAGGCTGCCAGAGCTCCAGGAGCATTTGGACAACACTTCCAGGGATGCACAGGGTGGGATTGTTGGGGAGTCTGTGCAGGGCCAGGGGGTAGACTGGATGATCCCTGTGGGTCCCTCCCCACTCAAGGCATTCCACAATCCTGTGATTCTGAAGCCAGTCCTGCCGAATCCGAGACCAGAACGGGAGGTGCTGCACAGACAGCAACCAGCAAGGCGGTCCATGCCCCAAAAATCTCCCAGTCTAATTAGGAGCCCAAGGCCAGCAGATGGCCGGGGACAGATGGGGGAGTGCGAGGGAACAGTGAGCTAATCCCGCTCGGCGGAGCAGCGGTGTCAGCACACCAGCAGCCCGACTGTTGGCAAGGGTTTGATAGCTATTGTCACAAATGAGAGTTAAAAATAGGGAGGCTGGATAATGAGCTCGCTTTGGAGATGTTTGTGAGGAACTCCTCTCATTTGTGAAGTGGCAGAGATAGGATGAATGTAGATGATAATAATAATAATGATAAATTGCACTTTTCTGAGCTGCTTATTAAAAAAAAAAAAAAAATACGGTGGGTGGTGAGCAGTGATTTCTATTAAGCACTGCCCTGAACTTGAAATTATTCCTATTATTAAATTATTGTCCTAGCTCGTCCACTTCCCCATAATTTCTTTCTAAGTCACACAAAAATGCAGCTCTGTCTTCTGTCTTCTTGAGTATTTATACACCTCATATCAAAGTCCAGTAATCTCACAAGTGTTAATAGATTTTTATCCTTGCAGTAGCTTTAGGAGATCGGGAAACGCTGCTTTTTTTCCATTCTACAGAACGGGAATCGAGACACAGGGTAGATTAATGGCTTGTCCCAGATCATTTTCTAACTGCTGCAGGAATTCAACCCAAATCTCTTACGTCTCAGCTCAGAGCTACGTCTCCTTGCAGTACCCTTCCCACGCACCTTCACGCTACTATTCCAGAATTAGCTGGGACTTGCCACAGAGCCGCTTAGAATTTTTTTGGATTGCTCATTTCATGTCAGGAAAATGCCAATTCATCAGAGGCAAAACACTTTGTAGAAATTTGTTGATTTAAGGGGAAGGAAAAAAAAAAAAGGCATTTCGGTAAAGTCAGCTTTTCTTTGGAACAGAATGTGTTGAGTGTTCCGTTTGGAAGGGATCGGTTCAAGATTGTGTTTTGTTTTTCATTACATGTTGAGTAATATACATTCAAAATCAAAATGAAGTGTTCTCTTAAGCAGTGTGTTTTGACTGAGCCAAAATAGATTTTGTAATTTATGCACAAGATGAAATATCCAAATTCATTTAATACTGTTCTTGCATTTTGGAAAAAGAAACACCTGCAAACCAGACACAATAAACTGAACAAAAAAATCGCACTATTCCCCGCAATTTTTACTGGAAATTTAAGAAAGAGAGTAATCTGAATGCTCAGTTTAATGAGGCCTGTGTCAGAGTGCAGAAATCCTGGTTTTTGCTCTCATGCCTGTTCTGTCCTGCATGCCAGTCTTGCCTTTCTGACATATTCCATTGCAACAATTAGGACCTGTAAGCTGAGAGGCTGAAGGAAAAAAAAAAGATGCCAAAACTGCCCTGAAGAGCAACGGTACAACATTCAATCCAAGACATCTACTCTTATCCCACACCTGACATTCTTCGCAATATTTCTGTTCTGGAGTTCATTACTGGGCAGGGACTTTGCCACCAAAGCCACATGGAGTGATCCCACTCCACAGGGCTTGGGAAATGCAAACTATCACTGCTTCTTTCAGTAGAAGAAGCTGAGGCTACTTAATGATCCTTGCAAATGGTTCATCTTCCCATTTTTCTTGTCCCTCAAAAAGGAGTTTAGCCTTTGACTGGGTCTTTTTGTTCCTTGGCTCTGACTGGAGGAGCAGAAGGGGTTAAAATCCACAGGCCATTCCTTCTCCTGCTACAGCTCCTGCTGCTTGGATAATGACAGCCCTGCCTGCCAGGACGAAAAGCACCATGGAGCTTCCCATGGGCACCAGGTCCGGCCACCACTCAGCAGAATGAGGCCAAGGGAAGCAGGGGCAGCTGAAGAGGGGAGAGAAGAGGGATCCTGAGCTGGCAGCTGCAAATTCCGGCCTCAGGCAGCTCTGCCTTCCTTATCCCACTGCGTGGATGAGGAACTTTTGTGGCCATAAAACTCTCTGTGTGCATTGAGTCCCCCTGGCTCCTGCAGCCACTGCCTCAGACCCTCGTGCACAGCCCTGCCAGGACCCTCTGGAAGCAGGGTGGGATCTCCTGAGGATGGCACAGCTCAGGCTTCTGCAGAGGAACAGAGCTGCAGGTAGGACCAGGCTGAGCACAACTGGTCCCTGGCGTGGGCTCTGTATCCCTGCAACCCCTTGGGGGATGATTTAGGGGTGAGTTACACAAATCACTGCTTTGGGTGTGCAGGACACCGCCCTGAGGCTGAAAACACCCAGGGTCAGCTCCTTCTGCAGCCCTGCCACCCCCCAGAGGAGAGGTTATATGCACATCGATGCACAGACACTTAAATTCTGGTTAGAAATGTGAGGTAGAACGGGAATTAGCCCCAAATAACAGCATTTCATGGACAGCTTCTGAAGCAGAAGTCAGAAATCTTGAGTGCAGGCTCTGCCATTGCAGGTTCTCCTGGAAGGTCTATCGAAGTCAATGAGCCTTGGGTTGGATCTCATTGCAAAAAGATAATCAAATACCATATTAACTCTTAATTTGGAACAGCGTATTAAATTAGAAGCTCAAATTAACCTGGAACTGCATTTTTATAATGAGAAGATTTAAAATCTGTGTATCACGAAGGTGGCAGAACTCCTACCCAAAGCTGTTGTCACCAGCCCTGAATCCCAGAGCCAATCTCCTGCAGCACTGCATTCCCACCTATTCCCTGAGCCCTGAGCCTGGGATTTCCACTGGGACAGAAGGATGTGTGGAAAATAAAGCCATCTCATCCTTAGCAGTATTAATCTGTCAAACACACAGGGCTGGTACCAGTTAGATTCCAACCAAAGCCAGGAACGGAAAAATCCCAGAGGATATTGAAGATCTGTACTGGCATCACAAACATTCTCTCCCATTAGCACCCCAGTTCTGCTACACAGACATGCTAAAAAAATTAAAAACTAAAGGAATTCGGTCCTTGCCAGGATTAAAGTTCGACAGCGCTCAGGTCTGAGCATCTCAAACGCCACAGCCCTGTGGCAGCCACGTTTGAGGCCACCTCTAGCTGTGAGGTTTATTTATTTCCTTCTCTGAGACTGTTCTGCTCTGTGCTAAATCCATCTCCGGACCACCTGGAGCGTTTGAGAGGCTTGGCTGTGATGCTTGTCTGTTTAGATAGACTGTAAGTAGAGCTGGTCAAAAAATTTTGACAGAACAGTTTTTCGCAGGAAAACGCAGTTCCCTCAAAATCAAAGCGTTGCACGGGAACATGTCAATTTTGACAAACTTTTTCACGTTTAAAGTGTCAAAACAGATCATTTCGATTTTCTCTCTTCATTTCAGTCATATTGAAATGTTTAATTTTGAGGAAATAAACACATTATTTTTGTGTTGTTTCAATTAATTTGTTTTGACATTTTTTACACATTGTGTATTGTATTGAGATGTGTTTAGAATGTACCATATATTGTATTAAATATTTGCTGCTGTTTATTTTATTATATGTGTGTCATACAATGCTAAATGTTTCCCACAGCATTTTAGTGCTCCAGCACCACAGGAACAGGAGATATCAATGATCTCAGATTATTATTGCTTTTAAATTTTTAGGTCATAAGAGCCTTGTGGGATCATGGTTCTCCTTCACACCGAAGTTTAAAAAAACCCAAGCACATATCAAAAGGCAAGAATTTCCCAAGGAAATTGTCCATTTTCCAAGCAGGTCTGTCAGCTCAATGACAGCACAGCACAGCTCCTCTCCCCTCTGCACACCAGAAAGCCAACTTCTCTACTTGTTAAGGAAAAAAAAAGAAGAAGAAAATGCAGATTTTCCCACAGTGGAATTTGTGTGCAATGTTTTCATGAGCATCAGGGATTTAAAAGTCTGCATACCATTGACCTCCTGGGGCCTTTGCCTTCCAAACCACTTATGTACTTTTAAAAGATATATTCCACCTCCTTCTTGGAAGTCTACCTGACTTGTTTTATTTTTTTTTTTTCCTTGTTTGAAACCACATTTCTGCTGCTCCTCAGTGCGTAGCAGAGGGGAATTGCTACCTGCGAATTCCTGCCGGCGCGTCTGCGTAGGTGCTGGGAAAAGTGGGTTGAAAAGAAGGGCAAAGCAAGCGGCAAAAGGGAGGGCGAGGACGGCGGCGCGGAGCTGAGCCTGAGATGAGGCAACTCCGTGAATTCCTCATTCCAGGCAGGAAAACGTTCCCTGTGCAGCCAGAGGGTGGATGAGAGACGGAGGCAGGGCTGGATGGCCGCAGGACACAGAGCCCACTGGAGAGGTGGACAGAGGCAGGGCCCCAGCCAGGCTGGGTGGGGATGATGGTGATGGAGAGAGAGGCAGAGTATGGCCACGACCATTCTCTTTCCCTCTCCTCCCTTTTATTAGGGGAAAAGAAAATCCCAATACACCTCAAGGGCTGCTCCTTCCCATGGAAGGCTCAGCACCCTCGGACAGAGGGATCAGCCCTCACCACTGCTCCAAGGGTGAAGTGGGTATCTGTGCAGTGGGGATAAAAAGAAGCACCCCCAACTTTTGGAGGTTTATTTACAGTAGCAGAGGGGCTCCTCTGGCTGCTTTTCCTCTTCACAGGACACGCCTGGACTGCCAGGCTCGGCGGCTGAATTCAGGAAAGCTGAATCCAGGAAAGCTGAATTCAGGAAAGCTGAATTCCCGCATGCAGCTGCTGGGAGCATCCCTCGGAATGCAGAGTCCTCGTGCTCCAGCTGGCCTGTCACTACGGATTACAGCTCCTGGCTGATAGTGAGCGCTGCTGGAATAGGAGACTTCCATTAAAAGCCGGCGTTTCCACCTCCCCGCCCCACAAATGGTGTTTTACCATCCCAGCCGACGTTCCCGTGCGTGTGGCCTCATCTCTGGGGTGGGGAAGGAGCAAAGTGCCTCAATTTGTCTCTGTGTTAGGCAACAATGGAACAATTTGAAGGCGGAAAAGGAAGTTTGAGGATGATCAGTTTTGAAAACCGCGGATAATTCACTTGAAAGTCGATCTTACCCCTTGTCACCAGCACATCTGTAACATTGGAACCCCGTTCCTCTGACAGCAACAGTAAAACTGAGCATGGAACTACCCCCTGGAAGAGTCCTTGAGGAAAATGTTTCATTACTCCAAGTTCCATTGTGGAGCGTCTTTGGAAAGGAGGAATGCTCCTGCAGGGAGAGATTGCCCATCCATGCCAGACACTGCAAATCATTAGCCCTTCATTGCCAGAGGCACCGAGGGCTGCTGACAGATCAAAAAGAATCGGCGTGGACACTTGACCTTTCCCATTGCCAGGAGGAAATCACTGACCAGGAAGAACAGCACATGCTCCAACAGGCTCTCCAAAGAAGGTCTGGAAGAATTCAGAGCTGCTTGTGAAGCCAGCACTGCAGCTCCAGCACAACCTGTGCACTTGGCCGGCGCTGCCATCGCTCGTGGGCAGGCCCAGGGGTGACTTCCAGTTTGGCAAGCACCAGGTGCCATCACAGCTCCTCCTGCTCCCAGGGACACAGTCAGAATGAGAGCCCACAAGATTTCCACGGGAATGCTGAGAGATTCACACCTTTGTGGGCTGGGGGAAGGACAGGGCATGCTGAGTGGTACTTTGCAGTTTCCCTGGCGTGGTGTCCTGCCAAAGGGAGCGAGCAGTCCCCTCCACCAGCCTGCACAGTGCTGACTTCTGCTAGAACGCCTCACCCTGGATGGATCCCACACGCCCCTGCAGCTTCCCAAAGTGACTTTGAAAGCAATCCAGAGCGGGCATCACATTTGTGTCTTGAACTGCCTGACTCCCAGAAAGATCCTGTGCCATCAGCTGGCCAAATCCAAATCGGAAAAACACCTCCATGGCTGGCCATGATTAATTAATTCTGCTCCGACATTCCCCAGGGCACCTAGCAGCTAGTCAGAGCTGCCAGAGAAAGAGACACTGCTGTGGGAAAGGATAAACAGACTTTCCTCAACTGCAGACATGGAATTAGATAATAAATAGCCAGCTAGATAAATAATTTTGTGTGAGTGTTAAATTAAATGCAGAACAGGAATACAGCTGGCTTATCCCTGTGAAATCAAAGGTGTTTGGAAGGAGTTTCCAAAGAAAGAAGAGTATTTAGAGTCTACTGTGCTCATGAAGACATAGCCTGAAGTTATCTATCACGGCTAATGTGGCTGTTTACAATGACAGACAGCTATTCTTGGACATTTTATTCCTGGTGTAATATTCTCAGACCAGAGCAGCTCAAGGAAACTTCCTTGTAATTTACATCTCCATTTTGTCCCTCTTCCTGCAGACCAGACACCTTTGTTCCCACAGGATCAACACATTTTGTCCCCACCAGCTGCTGTGGGCTTGGCCTGTGCTCCTCAGGGAGCCATCAGCCCAAGGCAGGAGCTCTCCCATGTACCTCTTAAACTACTCTGTCCCCTAAACCCACAGGTTCTGAACAGACTTTCCCACTAAGAACACAGCAGAGGCTCCAGGGACAAACAGGGGCTGTGCAGGACTCGGGGAAGCCCAATTCAGGGGGGAACCCTGTTGAGCACGGGGTCCGGAGCAGAGGGCTGTGGAAGCCCTGCCAGCACGGCCAGCCCCGCCCAGGGAGCACCGTCACCCCTGTCTCGTTCCATGTGCACATCCACAGCTGGTTTGACCCAGCACCACAAGGCCCTGAGCTCAAACCCAGCCATGCAGATAAAATGCAGGGTGCCCTGGTTTAGGCTCTGTCATAGCAAAGCTGAGGGATCTGCTGGGTCCCCTTACTCATGTCCCAGTGCTGGCAGTCTGTGCTGCCCATTTGGCCCATCTCCCTGAGGATACAAGTCCCACCTTCCAGAAATGTCGGTGTTCTCCTCCTGAGACATTCAGCTCACACTCTGCTCCCATTGCAGTGAGGTTTCCGAGCATGCAGGGGGCTCCCCTGCCTGCCTGCACCTTTGTCCAGAGTCTGAAATGAGTCCAGATCATCCCTCCCTTCCCTCTTTGCCACTCTTCTCCTTCACCCACCTCGCTCCTCCTTTATCCATCCCAGCAGGCCCGGCCATGACATGTCATTAACACTTGCCACTTCATTAGCGATCTTCTCCAGGAGGAGCAGAGGAGAAAAGTGTGCAAAAACGGAGAGTCGGGAAAGTCGGATTAAAGGAAGAGTAGCAAAGACTTGAAGGTGTGAATGAGACAGTGCAGGAGTAGAAGAAGTATGAGAAAAATCTAATGGGTGAGAAAGAGATTTATAATTAATCCCCAGGCTGGTGAGAAAGCAGGGAATGAAGTCAAGACTGTTTGCTTCTCTATATGTTTCTGCTCCTGATTTACTTTGACTTCAGACAAATCTTTTTACTTTCTCCTTTTATCTCCCATCACTCTGGACCCTTTGAGTATACGTTATTTGAGGTAGGAATTGTCTTGAACCACGTGGAGCATAAAGGAAACTGCAATCATAGGCACTAAGGATGCGAGACAATTGTTTTTAACACATCCTAAAATTAGGCTCACAAAAGTGCTTGGGGATTGTCTGCCAATGTTTATTAATTCAGATGGAATTCATTAGGTAGTTACTGTCAAAAAAGGGGATGGGAAAATATTAAAACAATCAAAGTACACGACTGCATTATTTCTTAGCTTAAATGCTTCAAGAGGAGGTGTTTATAAAGTGCATCTAGAAGGAAATGGAAAAAAAAAAAAAAACCAAAAGTTAAATAATATGGTTATGAAAAAGCAAAAGTTATGCATTTATGTAAAATTTAAAGTTTTGAAGTGATTTTCTACTCTCCTTCTAGTCTCAAATATAAAATCTTTTCACTCTTTCCCCGCCACACTAATTATATTTAAATACCTAAAAGTAATTTTTTCCCTTCGTTTTATATTTCCAGAACCAAACTGATGAAAAAAAAAAAGATAAGTCATTATTCACCTATTCCTACCAGGAATTCCAATAACTGTCTGTCAGATCTTCATAACAACATGAGGGATCTCAGCAAGGCTGAGTTTCTCTGAGTTCCTTAAGCTGACGACTTTCAGAGTCCTTTTCTCTCTTCTAGTCTAAACCTGCATTCAACAGAGAACTTGGAGTGAAATAATTAGATTTACAGAAAAATAAATGAGCAAAGCCTCGTATCAAAAATGAGTGAAAAGTTCTCAGGAAATAATCTGAGAGTGGATTTACTTTTTCCATTAGGAATTGCCATATGCTGCTGGTTTATTTTAAGACAGTGACACCATCCCTTTTTACCTTCTGTTTCTCTGAATTCTTCCTTTTCACTTCTCCTGGCTCTCCTTTTTTTTTAAGCACCACAGAATGAAATAGGCACGAAGTCCCTACAGAAAATTGGAACGTGTGATGTCCGAGTGCATACGACATTAAGCCAAATAAAAAAAAGCAGCAGAGCTCCCTCCATCAGCCATCCCTGACTCAAAGCCCTGAAGAGCACTCGGAAGGAGACACAGGCACGCAGGGATGGGAACAGCCTGTTCCAGGGATTCTGCTCTCAATCTTCTGCACCCATTTTCGTGTCTGCTCTCCCCAGCGCAGGACCCTGCTCCCAGCAGCCCAGAGGTGTTTAGGGAAGCATCCCCTGCTCAGCTTCCTGCATCCAGAGGATGTAAAGAAAATTAGGGATGTATAGAGGAGTTAGGCATCGAAATCTCTCTGTGTGTTTCCACATTGCCAAAGATCTTGGCTCCTTGTATTAATTTGCTCTTGGGGTTTCTCCAGGAGGAAGCTTCCTCTAAGAAGTAACACAGTTCTGAGCATATTTTGCTTTATTAACATCAGTTTTGGGCAAAATGAGCAAGCACAAATCCTCCAATGGCTCATTGTCATCTCCCAGAGTCCTCCAGCACTGTCCCAGCAGACACTGCATGTTTGAACACTGCATGTGGGGCATGGAAAACGCATCCTGAGCCTCTTCATACAAAAATACTGCATTATGGAGCTGGGAATCAGTCCTCGTATCCCTTCAAGCGCCTGTAATTTTAAACTTACACCTAAAAAAATCCAGAGTGTGTCTCAGCTCTCCTGTTGATTTCCTTTTCCCCGACTCCAGGCCTTACTGATGGAGGTGTGGAGCCTAGCAGCAACGCTGTGCAAGGGCAGCAGAGTGTGTTTGTCCCCAGCCCTTCCATCCACCACCGCTCCAGCACCCGAGGGAGGGTCGTGCCCCAGCATCAACGGAGCGTCCCTGTTATGTGAGACACGAAGGGTTTGGGGACTGCACTTCACTGGTGTCAAGGCTTTACAGAAGAGCTGCCTCGGAGGAGCAGCAGTGAGAAAAAAAAGTGCAGCCACAGACAAAATTTCTGTCTTCAAACTTAACAAAGTAATGAGAAGCACTGCAGGAGGATTCACTGGTAGGAAGGACTCATCAGCCTCTTTTGCTCTTCTTTTTAATGCAGGCTGCTTTATCATTAATTGCTATTTACTGCAAATGCTGAAGTTGGTAAAAAGATTAATATGGTGCACTGAAACAGCAGCCTTGGTTCAGCATTCTTAAAGCACAATGTGTGTGTGTGTGTGTGTGCACTTGCACACCTCGCTGTGTGTGTTGTGTATATAAAATTCCCATTTCTGTGTGCAAGGGAGGGGAACAGATGCAATTAGCATGTTCTTCTTCCCTCATCTGTTCCAGCAAAAGGCCAGCTTTGCCAGTGGTCTTAGGCAATGAGGAGAGAAATGAATCCAGGCCGGATTTCTGAAGATGGAGCCATTTTGCTGGGGTGGAGGGAACACGAGTGCTGCTTTTGCCCAGCACTGGAAATGTAAGGGCTCAGCACTGCTGACTACCAGCCCTTGGGGGGGTTATCCTTCCTGAGGACCAGGGGTGGCTGAATTCTTTAAAAAATCCGGGTTTTTCCTCATGCCAAACTTGGATCCGAGTTCCCTGGTAGCTCCCACCTGCCGGATGAGCTGAAGGCTCAGAGCCGCGGCACCGCCTGGAAGGGATTCAGCTCCTGTGCATGGAAACACAGGCATTTAAAAACCTTTCCTGAAAGCTCCCAGCCTAAGTGACCTGCCCAAGGTCATCTATAACATGTCAGTGACAGCACCATGATTGAACTATCTTGCTACAGCGCTGCTTTATTCGCACAGTGCTGCCGCATCCCAAAACAGCCGCTGCTCCCGGTCCGCCGCTGCCTCCCCTCCTTATCACATCCTCCTTGGAGACACATCTGTCCTGTGCTCCGTAAACCATAATATACCTGGAGTCTTTTATTCACTCTCTGTCACCGTGCAGTTTTATTACAGATCCCTGAATTATCCAGCCTAGGCTACAATCTCCTTATTCCTGCCAGCCGTTCTCGCTTCCGACCCTCACCTCACCTTTCAGCCTTGTCAGTGTTTTAAGTCTTTCAGGTGCTTGAAATGCAGGGACAATCCTGATTCGCTGGGGAAATCCAGCAGAATTTTCACTGAGGCCAGCCTGCCGGTCTCCCTCTCTTTTCCAAATGCAGACGGTTGGAAATCAGAAGCTTGCACCGGTCTCTGCAGTCCCATTCGAACCAATCCTTCAAGAATACTAACTCACAGCTGCCATTTTAGAGCGCAGATCCCCATTCTTGCCATCCATAAAATTTTATTCCTCTCCTCTCTCTGCTCCTTTCATCAGAAATCAATCTTCCAATAATGCAGGTAAATTGCAGCCCTACCTTACAGCTATTTCTTTTTTGCACGAGTCTTTCTGGTGAATTTTGCAGAACAAAAACTCCGTTGTCCATCCTTCCCCTTCCCAGCCCAGGCCCTAAGCAAAGCAATTATCACACCTACACGACACCTCGCTGGCAGATTTGCACCTGCCGGCCACATCCCTCTCTTGTTTGCCATCCTGGAAGCAAAGGAATCGTTTGTCCCAATGTGGCGATTTGTCTGAGCATTCACACCTGCCTTGCCGGTGAACTCTGTGTTCCCACCAGCCAGCCCCTCAGCCCTCCCAGTCACACGTCTCCCAGAACTTTATCCCATCTATCGATGTGCCTTCCTCACAGCCATCAGCTGTCCATCCTTCCCACCTTTCTGAAGGAATTTACCCGACCATGGGAGAGCAGTGTCCTCTTTGCTCACCTGGAGATGCTCATGGCCACTGCAGGAGTGGCCCTCAGCAAGTGTCACCTGTTGGAGCTGGACACCCCTGTCTGCTCACAACAGCCTTGTTGTCTCTTCACTCAACTCCTGTTTCCAGCAACAGGAAAAAAATGGCAGATGGGAGAGGAAAGTTATGGAGAAAGGCACGTTCCTCCTCCCTCTCACCAGTGTGGTGATGGTGGATGAGCCTGGGCAGGAGGCAGGGCTGTGGCCAAGGCAGACAAGGAGAGGCACCTTGGGAATCGCAGGTGGATGGGAATGTGGCACTGGGGAGAAAATGTGGGGAAAGGACAGGGCTCCATAACTGATCCCTGTCCACCCTGTCACTCCTACCAGGCTGCTTTGGCTGTCCCAAGGTTTCATGCACCCACTTATCAGCATCACAGCCTTCTTGCATCAGCTTGGGCAGATTCTTTAAGGTGACATCTCACAAAAACCTTGGAGGACAATTTTCCAAATGTTCCCCATATCCCGCTGCAGTATTTAAGGCCCTGTTTTCTAAAATGTTCTGCTACCTTACCACCAACTACTTTCCAAATCTGTCAAGGCAGAATTGCAAACTGAAATGCTTCCACTGACAGGATTTGAATTGATCTCCGAGCCTCGTGCTGCATTTCCTCTGGTGCTGAGCAGAGGTGATGGCATTCCCTGTTCCTTTTCCTCCTCTGTCCAGGCAGCAGGCCCCTGAGGACAGGGAGCTCTCATCCATGCAGTGCCTGGTGCTGGGAGACTCCGGGCTCACCCGGGCTCTGCACCATCCCGCAGATAACGGTGCTGATAAAGGAAACTGAGCCGTGCAGCTCAGGGTCACTGCTGCTGCTTGTAACCACCCGGTTTATGTCCCACTTCAATATCTACTGTAATCACTGAAATTACTTTTGTGGGAGTTGACACAGAAGAAGAGATTGCTGGATTGATATTCTGTCTGGCATTGATGAAAACCTTTTTATAATACCTTAATCCAGCACCCACAGAAGCAATTTGCTAATCTCTTGCTGACTTAGCTTCTAGCGGGATCGACCACAGCCAGTCACATTACCTGGCCAACCATATTATGTTCTTTTTATGCAGAGAGAAAATGTCCTTCCTGACCCCAGAAGATGGTCAGCCTTCGCTTTGAAGCCTGAGATCTGATTACCATTGTCCCAGATTGCAGGGCTGCAAATGCTATTAATTGCTACAAAGTTATGTAGCCTTTTACACTTCAAATCCGTCCGGACTTTCATCTCAGCGACATCCTGCAGCAGGGAATTGTGTGCCTTCACTATGCACTGAAGAAAGGACTATTTCCTTTTAATTTGCTTTAAAAGTTGTGCCCTTTAATTTTGATGTGTCCCCTTGTTCTTGTATCATCAAAGTGTTAAAATGCTTCTGATCACTTTTCATTTTAACCTTCATATACCTTTGTACTGGAGCCCGAATGTCCCTCCTCACTCCCAGCTTTCCCAGACTAGATAAACTATTATTTCCAGGCTTCCCTTATTTAACTTGTTAATATTTGTAAAGCAATTTAAAATGTATTAATATGGTTCAATTATAATATCACTTCTATTTTCCATCCTTCCTTTTAATGTCTCAAGTGTCCATCTAATTTGCCATCAATCTCCATTGATTCTCCCTCTGATGATATGTTAGGCTTTATAATATCCTGGGGAATATTTCTTCTGCCTTCCTGACCAGCATTTTGGAACAAAGAAGCTGAACGCTGACGGATCATAAACATGATTCACTCTGCACTCAGCGTGGCTATGGATTTGCTGTTGCTTAGGCTTTGATCCTGGAAATCAGTTTCATTATGTGCATGGGGCTGTAATTAAAAATTTGTCTGTGTGGTTCCAGTTGCGGGACGGGGCTCTTTGTGGCCGTGACTGCTCTGGGTCGGTGAGCACAGGTGTGCAAATAAGTCTGTATTTGATAGATTTTGAGCAATATCTGAGCAATCCAGGACATATCCGGCAGCAGCATGGCCACTGGGGCAAGGTGGGAGATTTGACATCTTCCAGTCACAAATAGGGGAGAGAAATAAGCCATGGTTATTCACCCCTTCTCTTTTCCATAGAAAGTTGGGAGACACCCAAAGGAATTATGTGGCGCTAGATCTAAAAACTCCCAAACCAAATACTCCTGCAGATGACTCGTAGCTTATTCCATTACTGCAGAATATTCTGAAAACCAAAAGCATGAAAGGAATCAAAAAATAAACAGTCACATGCAGGATATTCCTTGTGGCACTGCAAATGACAGTCCTCAGACGAGTACTGGCTCTGCGCATCCCCACACAGCTGAGAGGTTATCCCAGGAGTGACAGTGCTCATCCATGTCTTTCTCATCCCTCTAGTGTCCTACTGTTGTGGTTAGAACACTTCTCGGTTTTTCCCAGGCTTAGCAAGGCCCAGTCCAGCTCCATCACCAAAACATATCCCTCCTTCATCCTTCATCCTTCATCCTCCAGCAAATTCCCCGAGCAACACTTCCAGTCCCAATCAGTCTTCTCACCTTAGCTCTTCTCCCCCAAAAAGCAAAGGAAAGGATTGATACAAACATATCTCTAATTGCACAGAAAGGATTTTATCAAAATGTTTCTAGAACTCAAATGTCTGCTCCTAAGTTACCTTAGGTTATTGTGGGAAAATCCTAACTGGTCTCTTTTCCCTAGTTGACCAGATTTATCCATTCACTGGCCTAAAACATGGCTCAGCAACGCACCATCCTTTTCAAATACTTTACAGGTCTCTTTTAGTAGAGTGGAAATGGCAGATAAACACATTATCAGCATTCTCCAGCATAAAACAGCAAAGCCTGGAGTTGTTTTGCAGGAGCAACTCTGAATTTGGACGACATGACAATAAGCAATTCTAGAAATAGCTGCTGGTCTTAAGGCTATGTTACATGGATCCTTGTTGCTGCCTTTTTCTCTCTGTTCACAATTTTAGCACAAACACTGTGCTGTCTTTGTTAGCTCTTGCCTTTGACTTTCTCACTATTTCTCCAGCATTCTTCAGTCTCAGCTTGTACGTCCCGAGCTCTCTCTGTTCCCTCGAAACACACCTTTGATTCTCACTGCGAACCTCGCCCGGCACGGAGCAGTGTGGGAAATGGCTGGAATGACTCTAGAACGCTCCTGTTCCAGCCAGGGAGGTGGTCTGAGCCGGGAGGGACCCAGAGCAACACATGTACCCCAGCATATGTCTGAGGGCTCTGCTCACCCGCTCACCATCTGTACCTGCCTGAAGAGCAGCCACATGCCAAGAGCAGCCTGGCTGCTCCAGCACCCGCATCCTGCCTCACTGGTGTCTGCTCCACTGATCCTGGCTGCTCCAGCACCCGCATCCTGCCTCACTGGTGTCTGCTCCACTGATCCCAAGAGTCCAGCTGAGGATTCACACCTGCTCATCCTGATCTTACTGCCTGCCCTGAATCCCCAGCCTCCTCCCTAGGGTCACAGCTCATTTCTGTCCATTCTTCCCTGGTTAGTTTTAGTTTCTTTGTAACTGCCTACAAACTCCTTTTATTTATTGTTCTGGTCCTGCAGCCTCACCTGGAATGTGCTGCTTGCACGAGGTGATGGTTTCAACGCTCACCCTCCCTGTCTTCCACCCTGCTTAGCAAGTCAGCATCCACAACTGCAAGGATAAATTACCACAGAGGTCTCCAGTGTTAGCAATGTATCTGACAGCCACACACGCAGCCAGGGCAGGGTAAAGGAACAGCTAAATGGGATCAGTTGTGCCGACTCAGGACTTCTGGCCAAAACCGCATCCAAAATCCTGACGGACACCGCGGAGTCTGGAGCGCAGGCCAGGCTCTAAATCACGCCCTAAATCAAAGCCTAAGAAAGAGATCCTCACTCACCACGGAGCCAGTTTAACAGCCCTGCCTTCGACAGGCTGCGATGATTTACAGCAAGAGGCCGCAAGCTTTCCCCAGGAACTCGCTGTACAACATATTCCGGCTGTAACATGCAAAGATATAAAAGTCCAGGCTGTAAGAAGACCTGTTGTAAGGCTCCAGGATGTATCCTCTCTAAACACCAGGGGAAAGGACGTGCTTCCTATCAGGATAGCCATGAGATAGGTCCCAGACATGAAGAGGCTACAAGATCCAGAGCTACTCTGCAGGAAATCATGAGTATGGAGAATGGATGGCAGTGAGAGCTCCCTCTGCTCCTATATTCTGTTTTGATTTCCAACAAAAAGCCCTGGAGCAAATTGTTTGTTTTTTGGTTTTTTTTTCTGGAGCTTCTCTTAGGTGTGAGAACCTCTCATAGCTTGGTTTGCAAGCCTGGTACGTGTCAGCCCAGAGCTGACTGTGCTGTAATTCCTGACCCTCTGGGAGGGAAGACATCTCTGTGATGGAAACACTCCACCGAATGGTGCCCACTGCTAACACACAGGGAGAGCTGGGCTTCAAAGCTGTGCTCCTGGCACCTCAATTTCTACCTGTGCCCAGCATTTCCATCCCCAGTACAGTGAACAACAACAGGCAAAGGCAATTCACTCCATCCTCCTCTGCAGGCCGCCCTCTGAAGCTGGTTTAGATTATTCACTCCTCTCTGACTTACTGTTATTCCTATTGCCAGTGGAAGAGGTGATCCATCAGCAGTGCAACTGGTTGTTTTCCTGCAATAGGAGCCAGGGATCACGTGTGTGAGAGTTCAAGCACTGGGGAATGCTATGTCAACCTCTGGAGACCTGCCACCACCACCGGTGCCGCCCCGGGCCCCACTGTCACCCAGCACTGCAGCGCCCACAGCAGCAGCTCCGTGCAGAGCCGAGCTCTGCCAGCTGCGCCGTGCAGGCAACAATAAAATGGATGGAGAGCACATGACTTCAGAAGAACAAATAGCAAAAATAAATAAGCATCTCTCTCTCCTGTGATGCTGCTTGCAGGTCCTGCCTCAAGGCTGCAGGAAAACAGCTCCCCGAGCAGGGGGCTGCGAAGGCTGAGATGTTGTGTTAAACTCCCCAGCTCAAGCGCGGGGGGAAGCCTGGGCCTGACTCTTGGTTTCTTTTCAACATGACGTGTTTATACCCAGTTTATGCCACCTCCACTTAGGAGGTGATCCAGCATTCCTGAAATAAACTTGAGTCCTTCAATAGCCTTCAGCTTGGTCTAAATCAGCTGCTCCCGTGATTTCTGCTCTTTCTCCTGTTTGTCCCTCCTACTAGTCCTAGGACTTTTCCTTGCCTGGCACTGCACAGCTTAGCTCATCAAGCCAGCAACAGCTGTCCTGTGCCTACTCCAAACCCTGGGAATCTTGCCTAATTTGTCTGCTCCAGCTCTGCCCATCCTGTCTCCAGACAGAAGTACCCAGTAGATATATCCAGTTTCCTTCCCCATGTCCCTCTGTTTGATAATATTTCCCTTTTCCACACCAACTGCAGCCACGAGCCCGCTGCAGCCCTGTCCAGACGTGCTCCAGGCCCAGCAGCTCGGCTGGATGTGGCCATGCAGAGGCACAACAAGCAGGGAAAAGCCTTCCCTGGCATCCAAGAACACTCTGGGCTACCACACAGTGCCGGGAGGAGATGTTTTGCCCTGACTCAGCGCAGCACCATTCCCTAACTCGGCATGCTGCTCCGGCAGCCATCTTCCAGGAAAGAGGGAGAGCCACAGGACCAGACCACAGTCCATGGGTCTGTTTAGAGGCCAGATCCGTGTGTGTGTGGATATTCTCCCTTTCTGGAAAGCTGCTCTGTGTGGCCTGGAAGGAAATGGGCCAAGGTCCTTACGGTTGTTAAAAATCTCATGATACTTTTGCAAGCGGGATGGTGTAAATCAAACCAGCGGGCACCAGCTCCCTCGCTCCGGGTAATTTATATTCTGCCTCGCTAAGTTCATCTCTGCACTTCCAATGCATGAAGCGATTTTTCACTTCCCCTGTAGTATTTGCTGGCACGGAAAAGCTGCTGGGCTCTGTCCCAGAAGTAGCTGCATTTCATCACCGGGTGAACGATCCCTGCGCGCACCGGGCCGGGTCCCCGCAGGCTGCGCTGGCCCCGCGGCTCCGCAGCGGGAGGATGCGGCCCGCACCCGTCCGGCCGCACCGGGGCTCCCGGAGC